>PVJL010011675.1:0-41351 GCA_004026885.1 Lyroderma lyra
TCGATAGTTTAATGTTTATTTGGGGACGAGTGGGTTAGGGAGGGGAGAAAGGGGAGGGGGTGGGAGAGGAGTGGGGGAAGCTAAATATAAGGGGATGGAAAGAGGGGTCACATTAGGTGGTGAACTTATTATGCATCAAGTTGACAATGCACTGTGGAATTGTATGCCTGAAACCTATGTAATCCTTGCTAACAGATGTTACCCCAATAAGTCTAACAATAAAAATGAATTTAAAAAAAAAAAAAGAAAAGAAAATAAAGAAACTAATAGCTCGAAAAAAAAAAAAAAGAATCTTTAGAATGGTTACTTTTAATTCTCTGTCACTTAATTCAGACACATCTAGGTCTAAGAAGCTGTCTTCTGGATAAATTTCATGTTCTTTCTGAGGAATTTTAGTTTTTAAGGAATTCATCCTGTCTGCTGGGTTCTTCCTCTTTGACGTGAGAGCTTTATGTTCAGTGCCCAGATTATTACTTTTGTGGTGTCTTGGTGTAGGGCAGACACTAGGTGGCACTGGGGGTCAAGTTTTGGGAGAGATGGGGGTTGTTTATTTCTTATTTCTGATCTCCTGCTGCATTTGGAAGTGATGTGCATATATCCCGGGAAGAGGCCAACAAAAGGCGCTCTGAGGGCAGCTCCGCCTTCTGCCCTATGTTAAGGGAGCTGGGTGATGCAGGCCGAGGCTTTTTCTGCTGACTCGGGCGAATGCTATCAAATCCTCCTTTCTTCCTGACCCTGTTTCAGCATCTAGTTGTCTGCTTTTAGAACCCAGAGGTGTGTGAGCAAGTGCAAGCACCATAAGTCCAAAGTTGTGGGCCTGACCTGAGACAGCCAGGTCACCTTTGCAGTGGGCCGGAAACAGGGAACTGCAGCCCTGTGTAGGAGCCGTGTGCCTGCAGTATGGGTCTCCAGGGGGTTTGGAGCTGAGGTGTCGTCTCTGCAGTTCAGAGTCCTCGCTCAGCCCTCCTACCACTCAAAAAGTTCCAGAGGCTGACTCCCAAACTCCGTTAAAGCCCAGCTCCCCCGTGGTTCTGACAGTCTGTTGGCTTTTATTCCCTGCTTCCATGCACTGTGCTGCTCCCGGATAGTCAGCAGCGATTGTGTTCTGTTGTAGTCTGTCTCTGCTCCCTTCCCTTTCCCCCGCTCGTCCCCTTCTCTCCAACCATCAGGTGTTTACTTGCTATTCATGGATTTCTCAGCTGCTGTTTTGTCACTCAGGGTTCTCTTTCTTGGCTCCTGGGTGGCCATTCAATTGTGTTTTCTGGGAGAGGCTTTAGGGACCTCGTCTCCAGTCACCATCTTGTCCCTTCCCTCCATATTACTTTTTGAAGTTGAATTGAATTATGGTAGCAATGTGTAGTATAATGGTTGCTCAAAAGATAGCACTAATCAAATAAATGTTAGCATCACCATGTGACAGGCAGGACAATCAAAGAAAATGGTGGAAGCACAGTTGTCTTTCAAGGAGCACAAAACAATTTTAAAGTGGTATTCGAGAACATTGTTTGAGTTTCCCCCACATTCTCCTAACTAAACACCCCTTGACTTCTACTTATGGGAGACCTTGAAGGATGTGGTGTACTATAGAAAACCTGCTACACTGGTGGTACTTGGGGAAGAAATTGAAATAGCATGTGCAGTGATACAAGTGGACACTTAGACAACATTGCTTAAGCAGTAGCTCGTCATAATCAGAAGAGTCTGGATGCTTATGGGAACCACTTTGAGCACCTCTTGTAATTGCAGAAGTCAAATGCGACTAGCATTCATCTTTTATTATTGGTATATATTAAGTATTATAATTTCAATATAGTTTTGGCCTTCCTTAAAATGTGTATACATTTTTTTTGCATCCTCTGTATTTAATTGGCAATGATGTAAACTGGCAACAGTTCCATAATGGGCAATTAAGGTAGAGACTAGAAGAGTGTTGGTAATAAAGGATCTGGTGGCTCAGAAGAAGGAAAACATTATATGAGGACAGTCTGAAAAGTATCCAGTCATGTAGTATGACAATATTATATTGATGATGGTTGAATTTTTTCTGGATAGCTCTCATGTATTCATTCACACACACTTATTGAGCATTGACTTTGAGCTGGCTGGTGACAACATAGCCCCCACTCTTAAAGTGATGGAGTGCTGAAGCCATACATCTTCAAACTTGGGAGCTCACATTTTTAGGCTACAGATAGAAAATGGCAAAATAGAAAGTGCTATAGTAAGGACCCCAAAGGCTACACCTGATGGACAGATAGAAAGTGGAAAGGGTGGCATTGGTGGTGGGGATGAGCTGGATGGACAGGTAGAGACAACTTTTGAGAAGATGAGGTGCTTCAATTGAGTCTTAACAGATAAGTAAGCATCAGCCAGATGAAGAAGGCATGGTAAGAACATCCCAAGGAGAGAGACAGCCATGGGAAAGGAATTGAAGTTCACAGAGTACAGGGGTCACTTGTATTCTGTGGAGGCTCAGTATGTCTGAGTCATAGCATTTGTGAGATAAAATTGGATAGATGAATGGAATCCAAATCATGAACTACTTCTTGGCCAGAGCTTGAACATATCCCAAAGGTGTCTGGGAGCAATTTTAAAAAATCTGAATCGTGCAAATGACACACTTAGATTTGCATTTTGGAGAACTCACTGCAGTGAGGTAACCTGTATGGGCCAGGCCTGGAAGCAGGCTGATCAGGTGAGAAAAGTGAGAAAAAGAGGAGGAAGCCTGGCAGGCAAGGAAGAAAGGACAGCAGATTTGTGAACTGGCTAAATAAGAGCCTCAGCATGCAGAAGAGGAAGAGACCACAAGTTCCCAAGATTGCATTTCCAAGATTGAGGGCATGTTGGAGGACTGGTAGCTGGGGATGAAGAGAACAGCTGAGTGACTGATTATCTCAAAGCAATTAAGGAACAAAGTGATGCAAATAGGGTTTTGTGTATGGAAGAATAGCAGATTTTAAAGGGAAAACTAAAGAGTTTGTGATATTTTAAGATCTAGTTAAGTACTGGAATGGATGAATAGAAGTGGAGGTCAATGAGACTTAGGAGATCAAGGAAATTAGGATTTGTTATTCATGTGAACCCTTATTATCCAGATAATGGTAGGTCTTGGGTAGAAAAGGAAGATGGTGCTACAAGTGAAAAGGTCTTTACTGGTCATAACTGAGTAAATAATGAGACCCATTATTGCCTCAATGTACCTAAGACAAAAAGGACATCAATATGAGGGTGATACTATAATAAAAAATGAGAAAACAGTTGTGTGAAATTTGAGAGACATTTTTATTCAACATGATTTGGGAAGTATTGTCATTTGGATATTTAGAAAGAGGTATGAGCATAAATAACTTCAGTTTGAGAGAGCAGAAGTATAGTGATTCATTTATGTCCATACATAAACTTATGGAAGTCAAGAAAGGGTGATAATTGAAAAATGGTAGAAATGGTGATTTTGTTTTGGGTCATGTTATGTTTGAAGAGATGGGAGGATATTCAGGAGTAAGGCAGGAATACCAAATAGAAGCCAACATTAAATGCCTGATAATGTGGGCTAAGAGTAGTCATAATTGTTATGTGATAGGTCATGAAATACAGTTAGAGTGGGCATTTAGTTTTGCCTCTCCTCTCTTGCAGTCAGATATAAAGGAGAAAATAAAACATCAACTCTGCTCACAAGACAGTGTCTGACACTATTCAGCCAACACTATTATTCATTACCAATGAACTTTTGCAAGGGAACTTTTGCTTCCCTTGCAAAAGTTCTCCAAGGATGAAGAAAGTAGGAAAGAAGTAAATGGAGCATGCAAATTGCAGCTAGTTTTCTTTAGAACCTTGCAGGGTATGTAACTTTCAATTCAAGTGACACTTTTCATTGATTTTTAAAATGGCACTCAAAGATAGTTTTGCCTAAAGTCAAGAATAATAATAGATGAAAAAACAATTCTGTCAGTCAAGTAATAACTGAATGGAGAGCAATTTTTTTTCTCTTACAGGGTTTATTATTAAGAAGTGGTGCCCTTGGAATCTGGATAGAAGAGAAGACCTGCCCTGCTAAGCAGAAAGGGCCAGAAACAGTCCTGCTGAGACATGAGCCTTGTAAGGGGGAAATCTGCTTTGAATAGTAAGGACTGCTCTTCTACCACCTCTATATCAAGATATTCCCAGGCACAGAATAGAATATTATTGATTTTATTTACAGACACTGCTACGGCAAAGTTAGGCCAAGATTTATTTGTGACTGACCAGAGTAGGAAGCAAGTTCTGCATGTGAGTGTGTCTATAAATATGTAATGTGTATATAATTAAATGTTATATATAAAATGCCTAAAACAGAAAAGTATATATTAGAAATATATGTATTATATCTATATTTTTATCTGTATCTATGAGGGTTTTCTAGAAAAAAATCGAGCCATAAATGCCTCTATTTGTTATATTACATGGCTGGATATTTTCCAGACAGTCCTCATATATCTATCTATATCTTTGTCTAAATGTACATCTCTATCTCTAATTTTTCCTTCTGGAGACAATTCACTTAAACACCTATAAAAAAGAAATGAGATTAGATTGTTAAATTGGAGACCAAGAAGACCAAAATTTTCTGTGATCATAAGCATCTCAACTAAACTTACTGTGCCTACTTTACATTAGCCCTAACAGAGAAGGAAAAAACTGTTCTTCCAGTTTCACTATGTGCACATATTATAATACTTTCTTGGCAAATTGTTACCTTCATTGGTGTTCCTCACCTGTATATTTTGGTTATCCTAATTGTTTTTCTTATCCCCACAAACACATATCTAATCAGTCATTGAATCTAAACTCTCTTTCTTACTCTACAGGTATTTTTCATCTCTTCTGCTGCCATTGGTCTAGGTATGGCCCTTGTCATCTCTTGCCCATGTAATAACCTCCTAACTGGTCTCCCTGTTTTCAGCTTCTCCTTTACAGTTGGCAATAAATTTACCACACTTTTCTGTGTATAAGAAAATACTTTTGTCTAAAATTGTTAGACCAAAAATTGGGGTCATCTTATACATGGGAGTAACTGATTGATACTGATTTCTTAATGTTGAGTTAGAAAAGTAGGGGTTATCTTGTACATGGGGGCATTTTACACACACGAAAATAAAGTGAGTCTCTGAAACAGAGATCTGATCATTTCATTCTCTTCCATTACCACCCCCCTCCCCGACTTCTTCTCACAGGATTAAATTTGAATTTCCTAGTGACATGTCTAGCCCCTGCCAACCTTTCTACCTTCATGAATCACTTGTTCCCTGAAGGCCTCATTTTCTTCCACATATTTTTCAAGGACTTACTATTTTTCTAGAAGTTGTGTTTTGCCAGTTTCCTTACCATGCAAAACTCCTACTTATCTTTAAATAACCCATTTGAATAAAATGTCTTCTGTGAAGACTTTTCTGACTTTGGAAACCACCAACAAAGACAGCTATTTTTTCTTTTACTTCAATATCTCCTCTATAGTTCTATCATATTTATTTTCTTGAGGTTAACAAAGATATACATGTAGTATCTGTTTTTAGCAAAGGTCTTTGCACACAGAAACCACATATGACATGTGATTGATTGCAAAGATAAAGGAGGAACTGAATGACTGGCTACTTCCTGAGATAATTCCACTCCTTATCAGATATTGATGCTAGTACAATTCAAGGTAGTGGGTGAGATATAATACAGGGTCTGGCAGAAGTAACACCAGACCCTGTATGTGAATATCTCACATGAGATGGACAGTAATTTGAGCATGTCACTTAAAATGTCACATCAAGTGTGCTTGAGTGTGATATTGTTATATTATAAAATTGCATGCTTATGACTTTGTAATAAAAGATTTGGTATAGATTACTAGCTCATAAAAAGGGGGTTTTATTTGTGCCAGACCTTGTATAATTTTCTATGAACACTAGACAGAAACTTCAGTGCCAGAGCCACACTAGTTTTCTGTCAGAAAACCTGAGGATATTATAGTGATGTACTTTCCTAAAACGAAAGAAAGTAAAAATTTTCATTTGGAAGTGGGATGTGGCCACTTACACGGGCTGGCACTAAAGAATAATAAATGTGATAGGGGGAATTCTGAGATGCCCCCTTGAGATTCTCACTTCCATGTGGCCAATGGACAAGGATAATTTATAACTGCATAGAAGTTTGGTGTTTAGTCTCTGTGTATTTTGGGATTTTCCAGTTATCTTTTTATTACTGATTTATAGTTTAATTCCACTGTGGTCTGAGATCAGACATATTTCAAGGCAGTTGGATATTTTTCTAGTTATCCTTTTATTATTTTTTGCCTAATTTCTTAAGTTTAAACACACATAAAACAGTATTTAAAATTTATCTCTGCTAATTCCAATAATAAGTCATCCATTGGTCTATTTTTATAGTCACTGGGATCATATAATTTTAATTAATCAAAACTGATTGAGCTATCTGAGCTTTCTTGAAGTTTTCTACCTTTGGTTTGCTCAGGTCCTGCATTGTAGTCAACCAGAGGTCTAAATGAGAATCCGGGGTTTTGCTAGGACATCTCCGTGTTAGATGATCCAGAATTTCAAGTTTTGTCTCTTAAGCACTGTGAGACTACTGAATACTCTTCTTTGATCTTCAGCAGCTTTTTGCCTATCTTCTTATCCCTCTTATAAACATAGTTACAGAAAGTGGGTTCACTTGAAATTCCTTCCTCTCTAGAATCTTGACCACACAAGTCCAGTTTTCCTGATCATTCTCTGATATCATCACAAATGCTTTTTTTAAAAGTATTTTATCTGGCAACTATAGGTGTTTTTATGTTAGTTTTTTACATGCTGCTCCATGATTTTCTGCTCCAAAGCAGAAATCAACAGCTTTCATTCTTGACTCTTTATAAATCTATTCCACACATAGCAGTGGGAATCTTTTTATAAAGTTTTAATCAGAACATGATGCTTCTCTATTAAAACACTCCAATGACTTCTTATCACTTTAGAATATAATCCCAATGACCTTCCATGATTTACAAGATGCTACTTCCTATATATCTTTTCAACTTAACATTATACCTTACCTTCATTCCTCACACACTATCCAACCTCCAGACACAATGAGTTCCTGCTATTATTTAAACATGCCAAGCTCATTACACTTATGCCATATGCTGTCTGAAAGATGTCTTTCTGTTTATGACTTATCAGTGCTTGTGACAGCAACTGAGAAAGGCCTTCCTGGGCCACCAACTATCTAAGGTAGCTCCTCTCATTCATGTACATTATACTATAATGTGATATGTCATTCATGTTACTTCCATTGGAATGATCATGTTAACTTAAATTTTGTCTACATAAGCTCCACAAAGCAAGGTTCTGTCTGTTTAATATTCTAATCTTGTGACCAGACTGGAGCAGGCTGATAGGACTTTTAAGATAGACAGGGGGGATGAAGTGAAGGCTAATAAAGACCATGGCCCCATGCTGTATTTTAACATTTGTTCAATCCTCTTGGATACTTCGGAGGATTTGCTTTTATGAATCCCCTATTCGATTTAAGGATATAAATATACTCTCTACATAAACACTTTGAATAATTAACCCAAACTCTTGTTGTTGCTGTTTCTTTTTAATTTCTCTGTATAGCTATGATCTTACAATGCTCACTATATCCATCTTGGAAAGTAAACAGAAATCAAGGAGAGTGTTCCCTGCATAAAAACAGTTTCTGTTTGATGTAATAATAACAAAGGAGAGATTGATCAATTAATATGGAAGTCTTTTTAATTTTTCAGTTTGCATTACATTTAATATGTTACTCTTAATTTTTTCTTCTCATTTTAAAATTCTGATAGTAACTTCAATTTTTTATGATTTAGCATATTTTAATCAACAAAAACTGTTTCAAGTTTGAACTTGAATAAATTGAAGAAATATCACATCAGACTAATGCATCATTAATCATAGCAAAAAATTCAGCATTTAAACTACGTATTAAAGATAGTCTTGCTTTTAAGAACAGTCAACTTCAGTAATTTCTTACTGATTATCCTTTGTATGTTAATCAGGAAACAGAGAATGTAGGACAGTTTGGTTCTCACTTACCTTATTGCACATAAATTTAAAGACTTCATGAATCCTAGAGGAGCAGGGTATTTTCATTTCACTTAACCAAGATGCAATATGAGACCCAGACATCAACATTAGCTTTTCTTTGTAAGGAATAAGGGAAACACGCTGGATATATGTAACTGGAGTAAGTCCAGCCCAATCGCCATCACTTGTCCAAGCGTATCACAAACTCTGACCCCATGACATTTTTAAAGAGTTCCCTAAGTATTTGTGGGATGCCTTGGTACCTTTGCACATGCTATTCATTCTACCTGGAGTGCCCTCCCACTCCCTCAAAGTGTCTCATCACCTGTTAAGACCCAAGTCCAAAAGAACACTGTGAAGTCTATAAAGACTTCCTTCAGTATTCTGTAGTATTCCACTCATACTTTGAACAGAACATTACTTTATTGTATTGTCTTTTTTCATTAGGCTAAGAGGTCTTATCTATCAATCACCTTTGTGTTCTTACAGAGGCTTTCATTTCTACCAGAAGTAGATACTCAATAAACATTTTTTAAATAAATGAATAATCAGCCATAAGACCTTCATCTTGCTTTTCCCACTTAAAAAAATTCTCATTTCTCCTTCAGTTTACCCCCAGAGGTTTATATGATTAGCTGGAAAGACCAACTTATGCTTTTTGATAACTGTCTTTGGTCTTATTACTCAGCTACTTCTTTTCCTATGAAAGTGGAGTATCTGATACAAGCTATGCCAAACTTGTTGCACTCATGTCTTCACGATACTTTTTTCAGAATTTGTTCACAATCGCTGATACACAAAACTAATCAGTATCACGCTGTGAAGGCAAATACCTATTTCAAATTCTGGTTGTGCCATTTACCAGTTTTGTGAGCTTTGGAAAATTACTTCTCAGTGCCTTGAGTTTCATCATCTATACATGGGGTAATAATAGTGCATATCTCATAGGGTTGTTGTGAGGATTAATGAGTTAATTATATAAGATGTTTAGGACACTACTTGGTGTGATAAGTCCTATACAAGCTCTACATAATGTGTTATTAGCAGGTTCCAGGAACTGGAGGCACCAAAAACATGATTTCATTCCTTGAGGAGCTCAAAGTCTCATAGGAAAACAAGGTTGCAAATAAAAGACTACCTGGTGACCATTATAGTAGAGGTCTGGTCAAAGGAGCACCAAGGAGGAACCACTTTCCCCTGAAGGCTCAAGTGCCCCACATGGTAGGGGTATTTTAGCCGAGACTTGATGAATGAGTAGGAGTTGCTAGTTGGATTAGCTAGGAATATACATTTTGGCAGGTATAAGCAAAGACACAACTTATTCAGCTGCGTGAAAGCACAAGGAGCACTGGGGGACAGTAGCTACCAAAAGTGGCCTTAGCATAATATCTTTGGTGGAAAGTATTGGGAAGGGAAGCTGAAGCACATTGCAAACACTATAAACTGGTTTATTCAACACTCATATTCAATCCCCTTCTCTCCTTCTCTCCCTACCACAGAGTTAGGGTAGCAGAACACAGGCTTTTCTATTCAGGTGACGTCCTGTGACAGGTAATAAGGCTATTGCCAGGAAAAGATTTTGTAGAATAAAAATGCAAAGCCTTACAAGGAAAAGGAGTCTTTGGAATTTTTGTTTTTTTCCTGCCTGTAATTGGGTTTAAGGCTTTAATACAGGAAGATGAGAGTCATCTGCTAAGGTATAGTAGGAAGATCCAAGGAGCTTGGGTCCTTGGTAGCTGTACTCAGCAACTGCATGAACCACCTCCTCTGGACTTTTTGTTTGTGAAAAGTATCACAGCTGGCCAGCCTTCCTTCAGATTAGAGCCAAATGCACCCCTAACTGACACAAGTGGTAAGAAATGCCAGGTCATAGAAGGCCTAAATGCTCTGCACAGGAGCTATGACCCCCATATTTGGGCATTGGGCACCATAGCATAATTTAGCAGCTGAAATAATGGCTTTGCAGTCATGCAAACCTTGGTTAACATCACAGCTCTGCCACTTAACTCTGTTTAACTTGAAAAACCTGAGCCTCAACAGGGATACATGAGATGAAACTTATTTATTATACTAACTTTAACTGCAGCATGCTGGATAGGCTGGAGGAGGACAAAAAACATTCTAATGGCACTGCATTTTGGAAATGTTCTCTGAGGTATAGCATTTGTTATAACTAAATACCTTTGCTCTAAAGTTCTTCAGAGGAGAGAAATCTTTTTATTTTCATGTACTATAAATGCCTATGGCATTTTGTGTTATCCCTAGGAATGCAGTGTGGAATCCAGAAATAATTGGTGACAATAGTCAGGATTAAAAGAACAAATAATTTAAGATTCATTATTCCATACTGGTAGTACTATCCATGCTTTAGAATCTTGATAAACAAAGTAGTAGAGAGTTTAAGTTAAATTCCATTTCTCTCATGTACACTTAAAGGCCCTAATGTTGCTCTTCTGGGTCAGGGTTAATTAAGACTAGGAAATTGGTGGTAATAATTTAAGAGATAATAAAAAATATTTGCCTCCAAACATCTAATTTTACACTTCCTTGTTAAGGACATTTAAAGTTTCTATACCACAGATGATCTACTTTGAAGAATAAAGGAAGAAATCTGCCCAAAAAAATGGCTTGAGTAGGATGAGTACATTTCCATTAGTAACAGCCTGATGAAGATAATATGTAGCTCAGGTTGAGAATAACTGAATTCTCAACATCACACAACTAGTACCTGCCCAATATGGGATTTTAACTAAGGTTTGTGTGATTGCAAAGCTGCACTTTTACTATATTAGATTGTTCCCATACTGATGCCCCAAGTCTACCCACACAGTTTGCTGGTTATATCCTGAAGATAAAACAAGCAAATTAGGCAGCCAAATGGGTTGTGACAACTTTCTACTTGCTCTCCAAGTCTAGGAAAAGACTTTGACACTATGACACTGAGACTGACATGCGACTTTATTGAGAAACCTTCTAGCTCTGGCTGGTGGAGGTGACACATTTAGGAGTGGAGAAGGACCTTCATCAGACAAAACAAATTATTCAATACTCTAGCAAATTGCCTAGGACTGTGCAAATCAGAAAGATGGGATGAACAATTCAGCTTCATGTCTATTTAAATCAAGCAATTTGTAACCCCAGGGTTATTCTAGGCTTATTGATTTACCTGCCCCAGGACACTGACTAGTTTAGAGTATCTAGCACCAATTTAGAGGACACATTTAAAATGTGATACACTTTCTTAAAGACCACATGTATGGAAAGTGTAAAAATGCTCAGATCTATACACTTCTCTGTGAGTCTCCAGGCCAGCTGTGACTTACTTGAGACCTGTGGAATAACTACTCAAGACACAAAAATTTGGTCAAGAGGGAGAGGGAGAGAGAGAGGCCATCTTGAAGGAAGAGACCAAGAGAACTCCAGAGGCTCTCTTCCCTGCTGTATTTATTCAGAAGGCTTAACAGCCTGATGTAAGAGAAAAGGGGATTATGGGGCTCTGTGCAGACAAGCACATCCACAGAGTTATCAAGGAATAGGTGGTCTAAGTTAATGTTCAAGCTAGGGGAATTAAGGGTAGGGCAAATAAAGCTCAATCAGCTGGTGCCCACATCACAATCACATACATTCTATCCATGTTTGCACAGATCTCTATCAGTCCTTTCTCAGCTGTGTGCAGCCTGAGAACTCATAGTCCCTGCATTTGGGTCAGGGTACAATCAGCACACATTCATTCCACATGATGTGGGGGCCTTACCAAATTTTTAGCCAACCCATATGAGGTTGTGGACTGGATCTGGGGACCCTTACATTTCTATTTCTTCTCTGACACAAAGGTGGAGAGATATTCTGTTCTGCTTTTAGGCACAGGTTTGGAACAAAATGAAGAGGCTACTATTCTATATGGCTGAGTGTAGCTGCAACAAATGGTTTCCTGGTACTGCCTTGAGAGACTATCAAGAACCCTGAGAGTTGCAACTCATAGAGAAGATGGCTCCCTCCTAAGACAATGAGAGCCATGACTTAGGAGCAGAGTTTGAGGCTCCATAAAAGAAAGGAATAGCATATGAGCTACTTCATGCTCAGTCATTCCACTTAGTCAGGTAGGCTTCTTCTTGGGGTCCACGTCACTCACCTCAGCCTGCCAGATGGGGTTCACAGTATTGCCTATGATCTTAGATCTCCTCTCCTGTCCATGGTGTGGGAGGGCAGGGAAGATGCTGTGCTTCCCAGGCTGAATGGAAATCTTCAGGTAAGGATCTGGGTTGAAAAACATCCCCTTCTTCAACCCCATGGCCTGGAAATCTATAAATAAAGAATATTTTAATTTAAATGTGTTTTAGTGAGGTTGAAGACCACTTCAGGCCTTTTACAAGAAGAAAAAGTTTATCTAAAACGTGAAAAAATCTTTCAATCTTTAGACTATTTCCACCTCATTGTAGATATGCACTCGTATATCTATAGAACCCACTATATAGAACATGAACTGGCATGTATTAAACCATTTTGGTGAGAAGTCATTGTAATACAATACATCAATACAACTGGCATTATGCTTTTCAAATGAGGACCACTGGCCCTTACTATATTGGAGTTCAGTGTTCTTTAGGCAGGCTAAGATAATGGGGTTGGGTGAGGACCTGAGAGTCACCGCAGGAAATGGGTGGACACTGAGGTAGGAAATCCAACTTTGAAAATCTGATGGATCTAGGTGAAACTTTCTTTGTAAAGAGGAGACATAAGAAAAACAAGAGTTGTAGTCTCACAGTAAATATGGTATTCACTGAATAAGAGAACATTGGAAGAAATAAAGAGAAAGAGGATGGTTAAAAGAGCAAAGAGCATGAACAGTGGAGAAATGAAAAAAGAAGACATGGCCTCTGTGAAGTTAAAGTGCATTATCAGTGTGTAGAGTTTTGAATAACCATGCTGTCAGGAAGGGCAAGTCTTTGAAAACTGAACTGTTTCATTAAAATTGTCTAATCCTGTACAATTTCATGCTACACAGAGAGGAGAGAGGGAGAGATAGATATATATATAGAGAGAAAAACACCATTTGTGATAATAGTTTATAATTATTCTGGGATAATATGAAATTACTATATTTCTTGGAAATATATTCATGATGTCAAAAATATAATTTAAAAGGTTTTTTATTATTGAAATAGTCCCCTCCTCAAAATTATTCCCATTTATATGTAAGTGAAAGAAATTTAGGTAAAGATACATTGAATTGATTCCTGACTATAGCATAAGTTGTGAGGTGTTTGAGTAAATTGTTACTAATGAAAAAGTACAAATCTTTTCATGTAAATTTACTTAAAAGTTATTTTGAGTTGATTCAAGTTCACTTCTATAATAAAATTATTCTTTTTCTCCTGCATTATAATACACTGCCACGAGAGGTTAAAAGGATAGAAAGTATAAATTTCACAGAAATTTGCAAAATTCATAAGAATACGTGCAGAAAAGAGAGAACACAGCAGCCTGAGACTTCTTTCCTTAGAAAGGGCTTTTTATAGCTATTGTCTAGAAACTTGGGTCTCTGGAGGGTACCCACACTTCAGAACTGATAAGAGTGGCCACTGTGCCTAAACTGTGTGTGTAAACTATGGGGTTTATGCTAAACACCTGCTTTCCTTCTAGGAGTCTGGAATTTTTGTATTCACTAGGCAGAGGTGCCTATGTGACCAGCCCCCAATGAAAACCTTGGCACTGAGTCTGTAATAACCGTCTGTGGTATACAACATTTCATATGTATTGTCACAGCTTGTTACTAGGTGAAATAAGCACATTCTGTGTGACTCCACTGGGAGAGGACCTGTGGAAGTTAACCCCTGATTTCCTCTAGACTTTACCCCAGGAACTGTTTTTTTTCTCATTTATTTTTATTTTCCAATTACATTTGACATACAATATTATTTTATTTCAGGTGTACAGCATACTGATGAGACATTTACATAATTTACAAAATTCTTATTCTGATACATCTGGTTTCTATCTGACACCACATATAGTTATTACAATGCTATATATACCCTATGGTGCACTTTACATCTCTGTGACTATTTTGTGACTATGAATTTGTATTTCTTGATTTCTTTCCTTTTTTCACCTACTCCTCCTACAGTCCTCCCATTACCTGAGCAAATCTACCCATCTGATGCCACTCATAGTGATTGCAACACTATGGACTATATTCCCATGTTATACCCTGTATCCCCATAACTATTACTTTGTAACCACCAGACTGAACTTCCCAATCTCTTCCCCTTATTTCACTCCCTCCCCCAGCTCTCCTGCCATCTGGCAACAAACCAAATGTCTATATCTGTGAATCTGTTCCTGTTCCACTTGTTTATTTTCTTCTTTGGATTTCACCTACAAGCAAAGTCAACTTGCATCTGTCTTCTTCTGTTTGACACTCTACTCAGTGCAATACCCTCCATGTCTTTTGATTAGAGCTTTCAGTCCATTTAAATTGAAAGTAATTGTTAATGTGCACTGATAGATTCAATATAGAATGGCTCCTGCTCCTCCATCCTCTCCCCTCTCCCCTCACCCTACTGTAACTCAGTAGCCTGGGAAACTGCAAATGCAGCCTGGAAACTAATAACTTAGCCCAAGAAACAATAACTTGGCTTGGGAGACTGAAACTTGCCCTAGCCCTTACCCTAGCCTGGTACAAAGAAACCTATCGTTGACCAATCAGTAGTGACCACCTAGCCCTTACCTTAACCAGGTGAATTGGAACCTAATGCCTGACCAACCAATAGTAACCACATATGCCTTCCTCTGCCTTATGCCTAGCAACTCCTTTACCTACATAACTTCACTCCCAACGGCCGGAGCAGCTGCTTTCCCATTGTGAGGCAGCCTGGCAGCTTTTCCCGCAATAAAGCTTGTCACTACCACCCGGTGTTTCGGCTCGTTTCTATCATGCACCTATTGCCATTTTATTGTTCATAATTTAGCTTTTTTTTCCATCTTAAAACAGTCCACCTAACATTCCTTGTAATACTGGTTTGGTGGTGATGAACTCCTTTAACTTTTTCTTGTCTGAGAAACTCTTTATTTGTCCTTTGATTTTGAATGATAGCCTTGCTGGGTAGAGTAACTTTGGTTGTAGGTCCTTGCTTTTCATTACATTGAATATTTTCTGCCACTCCCTTCTGACCTGCAAAGTATCTGTTGAGAAATCAGCTGACGGTCTTATGGGAGCTCCCTTGTAAGTAACCAGTTGCTTTGCTAATGTTGCTTTTAGTATTCTCTCTTTGTCTTTAACCTTTACCATTTTAATTGTAATGTGTCTTAGTGTGGGCCTATTGGGTTTATCTTGTTTTGGACTCTCTGTGCTTCTTGGGCTTGTACATCTGTTTCCTTCACCAGGTTAGGTGTGGGCAGCTATCTGTTATGTCTGTGTGTGTGTCTGTGTGTTTTTCTTAATTCCCCATTGCCCCTCCTTCAGTTCCATTCTCCCTGCACTGGTCGCGGGGCAGTTAGGGAAGTTTTCAGTCATTATTTCTTCAAATAGATTCTCAATTCCTTGCTTTCTATCTTCTCTTTCTGGTACTCCTATGATGAAAGGTTGTTGCACTTGATGTTGTCCCAGAGACCCCTTAAACTATCCTCGTTTTTCTGGATTCCTTTTTCTTGTTGCTGTTCTGGCTGGATGTTTTTTGCTACCTTGTCTTCCAATTTGCTGGATCCTCTTCTCCATCTAGTCTGCTGGTGATTCCTTCTACTGCATTCTGAAGTTCAGTTATAGTATTCTTCATTTTTGACTGGTCCTTCTTTATGGTTTCTATGTCTTTATGCTTGCTATCTCTGTCGAAGTTTTCATTAAGTTCCTTGAGCATCTTTAAAATCATTGGTTTGAACTCTGTATCTGTTGGGTTGCTTGCCTCCATCTTGTTTAGTTCTTTTGGAATTTTTTGCTGTTATTTTATTTGAGACATATTTTTTTTTGCTTCCTCATTTTGGATACCTTTCTGTATTTGTTTCTATGTATTAGGTAGATCTGCTACCGTCTCCCAGTATTGATGGATAGTCTTATGTCGTAGGTACCCTGTGGGGCCATTGCACAGTCTCCCTGGTCACCTGTGCTGGGTGCTCCTGTAGATTCTGGTTTGATGCCAGTGGTATGCCTGGAGCTACTCAGCAAAAGTCTCAGAGCACACCAATGCTGGTCGCTTGCCAGCCTGGGGCCTGTAGACTTAAATACAGTTTTCCAAGAAAGACTGCAATGTGGGTGGGGCTGGCTGCTCACTGGAAAAAGTGCCTCTGGTGTTGGTGGAGTTGGGTGAGGTGGGGTCCTGTGAGTCAGCAGGGTGGAGCGACTAAAGTTCAACTGACCAATCAGGTTCATATTTGGCTGCATGGGAGGAGGGCGCACCCAGGAAAAATGGTGACCGTCCTTCAGCCCTTGGTCCAAAGCCACACACCCCAGTGTGCTCCTGTGTGCCTCCAATGCCCCCTCCCCCCGAGTCACTGTCCCTCTGCTGGAGCCCAGGGTGAGTATCTGCAAGTGACTGAGTCTGTGCAGGAACTGTAAGAGGACATCTGGGCTTCCCAGAGCTTTCTGTCCCAATCTGAGTGTCAGTGTCCCCACTGTTTTTCAGTCAGTGCTCTGGGCTGGGGAGTCGGTTGTGGGGCTGGGGTCCCTCAGTCCACTGGGAGGAATTCCTGTGGCTGAGATATCTCTCCTGATTCTCTCCCACCACTGGAGGTTTGGCTCCTTTGGTGTCTGTGCCCCTCCTACAGGTCCCGCGGTGAACTCTTTTTTGTATTCTTAGTTATAAAGCTTCTGTTCAGCTAGACTTCAGATGGGTCTCCATGTTGGTTGTTCAATAGTTTAGTTTTAATTTTAATATATTCATGGAACAAAGCAGGCACAGTGTTTACCTAACGTTGCCATTTTAGCTCTCTCTACTTGTAAATGATTTTTAAACATAGAAAAGATAAATCTTCTGCCTGCGATAAATGTAAATAATTCTCTCATTGTAATTTATGTTTTGATTTAGTTATGGTTCTTTAAATTCAGAAGTATAACATTGTTATTATCTGCAGATCTCTTATGCTTTCCTTTATTTTTCTGCTGTTAGTGATATGCCTCGAAAGTTTTTTTGTCAATGCTGAATATTTTATAAATATTCAGATACAGTTCCTTCTTTAATGTGCTTTTAAAATTTTTAACGTCTAATCTTAGAATTTATTTTGCTGAATTTTATAGGATAAGGCTCAATTATCTTTGCTTTTGAAGAGCTAGAAGTTTATGAACTTGTGGGTACTAAAAAGCAAAAGCACAACATATAGAAAATATGATCTAATGGGGGAAATATTTGTGAGTTCTGTGTCCTAGACTGATGTCAGGTATCCCTAAGTGTATGTGGTAGGCAAGTTCCCTAACCTCTTTCTTCAAGTTGCAATAATGCCTGCAGAGTTCCCATGAGGATTAAAGGAAATTAAACTTTGAAAAGTAGGAGTAGTGATAGTGTCTTCTTCTTTTTTTTAAAATTCATTTTTTTTTTTTTTTGCTTTTTGGTATGTGAGTAGCTCCCTGACTGGGGATCGAACCCATAAAATTCATTTTTATTGTTAGACTTATTGGGGAGACATCTGTTAGCAAGGATTACATAGGTTTCGGGCATACAATTCTACAGTGCATTGTCAACTTGTTGAATAATAAGTTCACCACCTCATGCGACTTCTCTTTCCATCACCATATATTAAGCCTCCCCTCTCTCCTCTCCCACCCCCCTTTATCCCCTCCCTAACCCACTCATCCCCAAATAAACATTAAACTATTGATTGTGTCCATGGGTTGTTTGTTTGTTCATTTCTTTTCTCTTTGTTGCTTTCAGTTTTATATTCCGCATATGAGTGAAGTCATACAGTCCTTTGTTTTTTCTGTCTGGCTTATTTCACTAAGCATGATAATCTCCAGGTCCATCCATTTTGTTGCAAATGGCAATATTTCATCTTTTCTTATAGCTGAGTAATATTCCATTGTGCATATGTACCACAGCTTCTTTATCCAGTCATCTGTCACAGGGAACTTTGGTTGTTTCCATGTTTTGGCCACTGTGAACAGCGCTGTGATGAACATTGGGGTACAAAAGTCTTTGCAGATTAAGATTTTCAAGTTTTTTGGGTAGATCCCCAGAAGGGGGATTGCTGGGTCAAATGGTAGCTCCATTCCCAATTTTCTGAGAAACCTCTGCACTGTCTTCCACAGTGGTTGTACCAATTTGCACTCCCACCAGCAGTGTACCAGAGTTCCTTTTTCTCCACATCCTCTCCAGCACTTGTTATTCCTTGTCTTGTTGATAATAGCCATTCTAACAGGTATCAGGTGGTATCTCATTGTGGTTTCGATTTGTATTTCCCTGATAGCTAATGAGGATGAGCATTTTTTCATATGTCTGCTGGCCGTTTGTATTTCTTTGTGGGAGAAGTGTCTGTTTAGTCCTTCTGCCCACTTTTCAATTGGGCTGTTTGTATTTTTATTATTAAGTCTCATTAGTTCTTTATATATTTTAGATATTAGACCCTTATCTGGTGTGTTATTTGCAAATATTTTCTCCCATTCAGTTGGCTGTCTCCTTGCCTTGTTGATGGTTTTTGTTGCTGTGCAGAAGATTTTTAGTTTGATATAGTACTATTTATTTATTTTTGCTTTTACTTCCCTTGCCTTTGAGGTCAGGTTCATGAAGTCTTCCTTGGATCCTAGGTCTATAGGTTTAGTAGCAATGTTTTCTTCTATACAGTTTGTTGTTGCAGGTCTGATACAAAGGTCTTTAATCCATTTCGAGTTGATTTTTGTATATGGAGAGAGTTCACAGCTCATTCTTTTGCACATGTTTTTCCAGTTTTCCCAGCACCACCTACTAAAGAGGCTATCTTTTCCCCATTTTATGTTTTTGGCTCCTTTATCAAAAATTATTTGTCCATAAACGTGTGGGTTTATTTCTGGGTTTTCAGTTCTATTCCATTGGTCTATATTTCTGTTCTTCTGCCAGTGCCAAGGTGTTTTGAATATTGGTGCTTTGTAATATAAATTGAAGTCAGGGAATGTAATGCCACCAGCCTTATTCTTTTTATGTAGTATTGCTTTGGCAATTTGAGGTGTTTTAGGGTTTCATATAAATTTACTAATTCTTTTATCTATTTCACGAATGTATGATTGTGGAATTTTGATGGGTATTGCATTAAATCTGTAGATTGCTTTGGGCAGAATGGCCATTTTAACAATGTTAAGTCTTCCTGTCCATGAACAAGAGATATTTTTCCACCTCTTAAAGTCTGTTCGAATTTCTTTCAAAAGTGTCTTATAGTTTTCCATGTATAAGTCTGTCATATTCTTTGTTAAGTTAATTCCCAGGTATTTCATTCTTTTTGTTGTGATAGCAAAGGGAATTGAATCCTCATTTATTTTGCTGTGGATTCGTTGTTTGTATATAGGAATGCCATTGATTTTTTTACATTGATTTTGTATCCTGAGACTTTACTATATTTGTTTATTGTTTCTAATAGTTTCCTGGTGGAATCTTTTGAAATTTTTATATAAAGGATCATGTCATCTGCAAATGGTGACAATCTGACCTCTTCTTTCCCAATTTGGATACCTTTGATTCCTTTCTCTTGCCTGATTGCTGTGGCTAGAACTTCCAGTACTATATTATATAGCAGTGGTAACAGGGGGCATCCCTGTCTTATGCCAAATTTTAGGGGAATAGGCTTTACCTTTTCCCCATTCAGTATGATGTTAGCCAATCTTTGTCCTATATGGTCTTTATTATATCAAGAGACTTTACTTCTATATCTATTTTATTTAGCGTTTTCATCATAAATGGATGTTGTATCTTGTCAAAAGCTTTTTCTGCATCAATTGAAATGACCATATGGTCTTTATATTTGATTTTGTTTATGTGCTGTATCACATCGATTGATTTTCATATGTTGAACCACTGTTGTGATCCTGGGATGAATCCCACTTGATCTTGAAGTATGATCTTTTTGATGCACTGCTGTGTTCTGTTTGCTAACATTTTGTTTAGGATTTTTGCATCTGTGTTCATCAGAGATATTGGTCTATAGTTTTCTTTCTTTGTGTTGTCTTTGCCAGGCTTTGGTATTAGGGTAATGTTGGCCTCATAGAATGAGTTGGGAAGTATTGCTTCCTCTTCAGGTTTTTGGAAGAGTCTGAGGAGGATTGGTATTAATTCTTCTTTGAATGCTTGGTAGAATTCATTGGTGAAACCATGTGGTCCAGAGCTTTTGCCTTTAGGGAGATTATGGATAGTCGTTTTAATCTCTTCGCTATCGACTGGTCTATTTAGATTATTCAGTTCTTCTTGGTTCAGTCCATGTAGGCTATAAGTTTCTACAAACTTGTCCATTTCATCTAGGTTGTTAAATTTAGTGGCATAAAGTTCTTCATAATATTTTCTTATAATCCTTTATATTTCTGTGGTATCAGTGGTAATTTCTCCCCTTTCATTTCTAATTTTGGATATTTGTGTCCTTTCCTTTTGTCCTTTGATTAGTCTAGCCAGGGGTTTGTCAATTTTGTTGACCTTCTCAAAGAACCAGCTCTTCATAATATTAATTTTTTCTATTGTCTTTCCGTTCTCTAATTGGTTTAGCTCTGCTTTAGTTTTTATTATTTTGTTCCTTCTACTGACTTTGGGTTTTGTCTGTTCTTCTTTTTCGAGTTCTTTAAGATGGGATATTAAGATGTTTACTTGTGATTTTTTCTTGTTTCTTAAGATAGGCCTGTAGTGATATAAATTTCCTTCTTATTACCTCTTTCACTGTGTCCCAATAATTCAGATACATTGTATTTTCATTGTTATTAATTTCTATATATTTTTAAAACTCATCTTTTTTTTTTGTTCTTTTATCCAGTCCTTTTTAAATAAGCTGTTGTTTAATTTCCATGTATATGTGGCTTTTTCTGCTTTCCTTTTATACTTGATCTCCAATTTCAAAGCTTTGTGGTCTGAGAATATACTTGGTATGATTTCGATCTTCTTGAATTTGCTGAGTCTACTTTTGTGTCCCAGCATGTGGTCTATCCTTGAGAATGTTCCATGTGCACTAGAAAAGAAGGTGTAGTCTCTTTTTGCTGGATGCAGTGTCCTCTAAATGTCAATTATGTCCAATTCCTGTAATGTGTCATTTAGAGCTGATGTTTCCTTATTTGTTTTCTGTTTGAATGATCTGTCCATGGCTGTTAGCAAGGTGTTTAAGTCTCCCACAATGATTGTGTGTTCATTAGTTTCTCTTTTCAAATCTGTTAGTAGTTTCTTTGTATATTTTGGTGCATCCTGGTTGGGAGCATATATATTAATTAGTGTCAAGTCTTCTTGTTGTTGTATTGTGCCTTTTATCATTTTGTAATGTCCATCCTTGTCTTTTGCTATCTTTTTTAACCTGAAGCTCATTTCATCAGATATCAGTATGGCCACTCCTGCTTTTCTCTGGTTACCATTTGCTTGGAGTATTGTATCCCCTCCTTTCACTCTGAGTCTGTGTTTGTCCTTATGGCTGAGGTGTGTTTCTTGGAGACAGCATATGGATGTGTTCTGTTTTTTAATCCAGTCTGCTACTCTGTGTCTTTTTATTAGTGAGTTCAGTATTAACATTTAGAGTGATGATCAATATATGAGTATTTCCTGTGGCCATTACTTAGTTCTTTGTTTGTTTTTGTCTTACGTTTGTTTCTTTCTTGTTGCCCCAACTTTGTTTCATTTTTCTTGATGTTTTGATTCAGGTTGAAGAGCCTCCTTCAGTATTTTTTGGAGTGCTGGCCTTGTGCTGGCAAATTCCCTCAGCGTCTGTGTGTCTGAGAATGTCTTTATTATCTTTCATATCTGAAAGATAATTTTGCTGGATAATTTATTCTTGGCTGTAAGTTCCTCTCTTTTAAATTTTTGAATATTGGATTCCACTCTCTCCTGGCTTGTAGAGTTTCTGCTGAGAAATCTGATGCCAGCCTGAGGGGTTTTCCTCTAAAGGTTATAGTTCTTTTTTCCCTGGCTGCCTTGAGAATTGTCTCTTTGTCTTTAGTTTTGGACATCTTTATTACCATGTGTCTTGGAGAAGATCTGTTAGGGTCCAGGTATCTAGGGGACCTGTTTTCTTCTTGAACTTGGGGTTCCAGATCTTTCCATAGGTTTGGAAAGTTCTCATCTACTATTTGTTTGAGTATGCTCTCTGCAGATTGCTCTGCCCCCTCTTCTATTCCTATTATCCTGATGTTGTTTTGTGTCAAGGAGTCAGATAGTTCTTGCAGACTTCTTTCAATCCTTTTGGTTCTATATTCCCTCTCTTCCTCTTTCTGAGCTGTTTCCATGTTCTGATCTTCGATATCACTAATTCTTTCCTCCATCTGGTTAGCTCTGTTTCCTATGGAAGTTATTTCATTACTCACTTCTTTTATTGTATTATTTATCTCCCACATTTCAATCTCAATCTTCCTTATGTTTTGAATTTCTTTGTTAAATTGTTGCTTTTGTTCATAAAGTTCCTTTTTTTTATGTCATTCATCTCCTTTTTTATGTTGTTTATCTCAGCCATGGTGCTCTGTCAGTGTGTTTTCATTTCTCTCAGACCCCTTAGAATGGTTACTTTAAATTCTTTGTCACTTAGTTCAGAAATTTCTAGATCTAAGAAGCTGTCTTGATGAATTTCCTAACCTTTCTGAGGAGTTTTAGTTTTTAAGGAATTCATCCTGTCTGTTGGGTTTTTCCTCTTTGACATGAGGGTGTTATGTTCAGTAGTAGTGCCCAGAAGCTCAGATTGGTGCTTTTGTGGTGTCTTGCTGTAGGGCAGACATGAGGTGGCACTGGGGGCGCAAGTTTTGGGATAGAGAAGGGTTGTTTATTTCTTATTTCTGGTCTCCTGCTACATTTGGAGGTGGTGTGCATCTATCATGGTCCGTCCACTTCCTGTAGTTAGTTAATTGGTTGGGGAGGCTGTAGGAAAGGGGAGAGGCCAACAAAAGGCTCACTGGTGCACCTCCATCTCCTGCCCTATGCTGGGGAAGCTGGGTGATGTGGGCTGTGGGTGCTCCTGCTGGCTGGGGCGAACTCTATCAAATCTGCCTTTCTTCCCAGTCCTGCTTCTGCAGCCAAATGTTGGGGCAGAGTCTGTGGGCTCGCACTGCTTTTAGTACCCAGGGGCACGTGAGCAAGCGCATGCACAAGTCCAAAGTTGTGTGTCTGACCCTGCAGTAGGAAGGCAGCTGGCTCGCCTCTGCAGCGGGTGGTAACGGGAGCCACAGCCCCTTGCAGGAGCCGTGCACGCCTGCACAGCATCCGATCCGCCTCCACAGTGGGCCAGGAATGGGATCTGCAGCACCATGCAGTGCAGGACCTGCGCACGCCTGCGCTGTGGGTCCCAAGGGAGCCTAGAGCCAAGGTGTCGTCTCTGCAGTTCAGAGTCCCTGCTCAGCCCTGCTACCACTCAAAAGTTCCAGAGGCTGGCTCCCAAGTTCTGTCCCCAACTCGTCGCTCCAAATTCCAGCTCCCCAACTGAGCTCCCCAACGACTCCCACTGTTGCTAGGGCTTTTCCTCTTGTCACCTTTGGCCTCTCCCCTCCCATGCACTGCAGTTAGCTGAGATTGTGTCCTGTTGCGATCTGTCTTTGCTCCCTCCCCTCTCTCCCGCTCGCTCCCTTCTCTCCAACCTATAGGTGTTTACTTGTGATGTGTGGATTTCTCAGCTGCCGTTTTTGTCACCCACGGTCCTCTTTCTTGGCTCCTGTGTGGGCGTTCAATTGTGTTTTCTGGGAGATGCTTTAGGGACCTCCTCTCCAGTTGCTATCTTGTCCTCCTCTCAGGAACTGTTTTTCTTTGGTTATTTTGCTTTGTATCCTTTCAATGTAATAAACCATAGACATGAGTATATGCTGAGTTCTAGCAAATCATCAAATGTAGGTGGTGTTAAGGATCCTGACCCAGAGTGATACACCTATAGGTATTCATCATACAATAATTTAACTACCATTACTTTCATCAGGTCCACCACTACCACTTACCATTTCCTGGCTAGATACTAAATTCTGGGAACCATCCAATGACCTTCAAATATATTATCTGATTTAATTCCAACCATAAACTCTATAGATATTTATTCCTAATTTGAGCAAGAGAAAGTGGAAGCTTATAAATTAAGTAACTTTTTTTTTGTTTGTGTGGTTCCATGGCTGAGAATTGAACCCAAACTGTGGCAGTGAGAACACCGAAGCCTGGCCACTACAGCACCAGGGAACACCCCAATTAGGTAACTTGATAAGATTGTCAGAACTGGTCAATATTGGAAATGAAATTTGAACCTGTCTCTTTGATTCCCAAGTATATGCTTTTAACCAGTTTTTATATTTTCTTTTATAAAATGTCAACATTCACATAGGTTGAATTATCAAATATAAATGAGTCTTTTTTACACTGTATTCTGTCCCACCAAACAGCTTATCTTTATCCCCATCAATACATCTGTATCATATGTTTTATACAAGATAAATTTGGTCAGTTATTTGTTCCTGATTTTTCCAATAGAAAATATTTTATTTATCACTAACATATTTATTTTTCCAGATTAATCTTTCTAATTTAAAAGTTCCCCCTCCAATTAATTGAAATTTTGATTGAAATTGCATTGTTTTTAAAAATTAATTTTGGGAAAATTTGTAACTTTATAATACTTCTCACTCAAAAACATATGGGTCTTCATTTTTTCAGTTCTTTTTTCATGTCCTTCAGTAAATGTTTATACTTTCTCTATAAAGATGTACACAGTTAAGTTCAATTTGGATTTTATTAAAATACATGTTTCATGGAGTAAAAGTGTTTGAAAACTGCTGTAATATGGAGTATAATAAAAAGTTCACTGGGCTGGGAGTCATTATGCCTAGATGTAATTATGGAACACTCACTATTGAACTTTGTAACTTACAGTAATCAATATATTGCTTTTAGGTCCCAATTTCTTTAACTATAAGATTCTTGGAATGGATACTTACAAGAACACATTGAGTTTTATGATTTTTCAAAAGAAAATAATATGCCAATGAGAGAATAATTTTCTCCCATTTTTGCCTGTATTAGTTTTTTGTTTTGATGATAAACATAACACACACTTATTATATCATTTTTAAGTACAGAAGAAAAAGAAAACAGAATTTTAAGATTATTTCCAATTGTACTATCTAGTGGCAAACATTAACAACTTTTTTCTAATTACCTTCCAGTATTTTTCTTTGTGTAATTGAGACCATATTATATATACAATCTTTATATAGATTTTTTCCTTAGTACCTGATAGTTTAATTTGAAGATTCAAAATTATCTTCAGCTCAAGAAGGTTTCTCCTTTTATTGTTTCTGTTCAGTTTGTTCTGACCTCTTCATTAAAAATACCAGTTACATATGTGTTGGTGCTGTGTATATTATCCATCCTTTTTCTTCTCATCCTTTCTCTTTTGCTCTTCATCTATGAATTTTGGGAGAGACTCTCAAGTCAGTCTACTAGATCACTGATTAGAATTCTCTAGTGGTAATTGTATTCTTTACTGCTTTCTAAAACTCATTTTTTAATTCCACAATTGTACCTTTTAGAATTATTTTAAATTTCTCCATGATTAAGATAGGCAGAAAAATGCCCCCAAAGTTGACATAACCTAATCCCTGGAACCTATCTATATGTTGCCTTACATGGTAAAAGGGACTTTGCAGATGTAATTAAGTGTATGGGTCTTGACTAAGGTAAAGAGATTATTCTGGGTTACCCACATGGGCCCATTATAATAATAAGTCCTTTTTAAATGGAGACAGGAAGGGCAAAGTAAAGAAAAGCTGATGTGACAGTGATGCCAAGATTGGGATGATGCAGCCATGAGACAAAAAATGCAGGCAAACTCTAGAACCTAGAAATGAATTCATCTCTGGAGACCTCAGGAAGGAACTGTCTCTGCTTACATCCTTTAATCTCTTAATATTCATTTTGACTTCTGACTTCCAGAACTGTACAAATATATTTGTTTAAAGTCATTAACTTTGTAGTAATTTATTGCAGCAGCAATGGAAAACAAGTACACTTGGCTTTATACATTTTTATTTTTGCCGGCTTCAAAGAACTCCCCTATAGCTTTCCTCATCTTAGACTTACTGGGTTCTGCACTTCCCTGTATTTTATTGAGAGTACAAGCAGAGAAGTGATAAATGCTTTCCTTTTCTTCAGTAGATATCTGTTAGTAAACTATTTCTTTTTCTCTTGAGTGTTACATCCTTCAACTTTTTTATGAGATAACATCTTTACTCCACACATTCTTCAAGTCAAAATGGAAGCTATTTATCCATGAGTAGTTTGTGTAATCCTGATAGTTTTCCATCTCTAGTTAGTTAAGTTGCCCAACTGGCTATTGTTGGAATCCTCATCTTTGCTTTTATACTTGGAGATTATCAGCACCTCTAGTCAATTTTTGATACTTTGTGGGTTTGATTAGTTATAGATTTGTTGATCTTTTTAGCTTGTATTTCTTTGAAGAATGAAATTTATTATGGTATTTTAAGCAGTATTTACTCTGTTTTCCTAGATAGACATAGCATTAATTCACTGAATATTATATACTTCCATGACCATTTCTGTTGCCTTACAGTTGCCAAACCATCTGTTTCCCCATGCCTTTCCCATGACATCACAAGGAAGTGTCTCAGCAAATTGAGACCCTATGGAACAATATCGGTCATTCCCCTTAATGAATGGTTTCAGAAGAATGACTCCATCCCCTGGGGTTGAAGGCACAATATGTGTTGGAGCATAATGGGGACTTTCAGGAAAAACAGCTATAAGGCATGAAACTCACAGACCATGGAAAAAACAAGTTTCATTTCCTTGTATGTCCACTAATAAAAGGTATGCATTGACCCGATTTGGGGCTCAGTACTTGGCCCTGCTTATACTCTATTCTTGGCTACTGTTTTTCTTCACCTTGCACCATGCCTCTTACTTCCCACAGCTCTTGTTGTGCAGGGCATGACATCTGGCACCCAACATGGGGCTCAAGAAGGAAGGTTGACTCCAAGTTGAAATTTAAAGAAGTTTCATGGTGCAAGGCCTCGAAGAGGGTCTGGACAACTACTGAAGGTAGGGTAGCTCCCGGTAATTCAACCAAGGTAATGGGGAATGTTAATAGCCAATATAGGCCTTATATCTATTTGTTTAAACAACTTCTTAAGGTCAGAGAAACTTGAGTGTCAGACCAAAGATTAGAGGAGCTTCTCAAAGCAATTGAAACTCATTGTTCTTGGTTCCCAAATTTGAAGACTTTAGATTTAAAAACATGGGAAAAAGTTAGTACAGAACTCCATGGATTATTTCATAAAGGAGTTTCTCTCTCAGTAACCATTTGGGCTACATGGCAATTAATTCAGTCAGTTTTAGAACCTTTACAGACTGATGAGGAAGATAAAGGAGAAGAAAAAAAATACAGGAATCTGGAGAAAAGGCGGTAGAGTCTTTAGAAGCCCCCACCATAATCCCCAAGTCATTATATCCTTCTTTGGAGGACTATCATCCATTCTCAGGTCCTTTACTTGACTTGCCACCACTGCCCATTTTCACAGTGTGTGAATGGTATCCACCAGCACAGCAGAAAAAGAAAAATAACCCTTTTCTTTGACAGTGCACACACCTCTTCCTCCTTTAGGAGACTCTCACACACTACTCTCTGCCATGATAAAGGGACTATGACAGGCCCGATTGGAGGGAGATTTAGATGTCTTAGCTTTTCTGGTGGTCATACATGAGTGTGTTGCTCCTGGCATGGATCTGAACAATGAGCTCTTTTCATTTAAGCTGTTAAAGGAGCTCAAACAGGCTGTAACTCAATAGGGCCCCACTTCTCCTTATACCATGGGTATTATATGGGGCACTGCTGATGGCCATCAGGGAACCTATGAAAAGGTTTCAATGGAAAGTTTTCCCCCAAGGAATGCTCAATAGTCCTATAATCTGTTAGCTTTTTGTAGCCTAAGCATTACAATGTATAAGAACTAATTTTGCAGATTGTTATGTTATTCATTATATGGATGATATTCCCTGTGGTACATCCTCTGTCTAACAATTAGCTGCATGTTTTACATTACTTAAAGAACAACTTGATTTGGCTGGACACTGTATGTATGCTCCTAATAAAATTCAAACCACAACACTGGTTCAATATTTGGGAACAGTTGTGGACCATCAGTCTATTCAACCTCAAAAGGTTCAGATAAGTCGAGATCAAATTAATACTTTAAATGATTTACAAAAATTGCTAGGACATATTAATTGATTATGTCCTACCCTAGGCATTCCAACTTATGCTCTCAGTAATTTATTTGGTCTCTTATGGGGCCCCCCTCAATTGGCTAGACCCCACACCATGATTCCTCAGGCCAACAAGGAGTTATAATTGGTCAAAAACAAAATACAGGGGGCTCAAATTCAGCATATAGATTCCTCTCTGCCTTTACAGATCTTAGTTTTTCCTACTCCACATTCAACCACAGCAGTAATTGTTCAACAAAGTGACCTGGTAGAGTAGCTTTTTCTGCTTAACAACTTTGTTAAGTCACTCTTGAGCTATGTAGAGTTAATTTCAGAACTCATATCATGAGCTTGCACCAGGGTGCTTCATTTAAATCCACAGGAACCTAATCAAATCTTGGTTCCCTTTAAAAAACAAATAATGCATTTAAACATTCCTTCTGAATCTTGGCAGATTGCTATTAGTGACTTTTTTTGGAATAATTAATAATCATTATCCAAAAAATAAGTTATTCCAGTTTCTTCTGAAAACTGATTGGATTTTACCTAAGAAACTCAGACAGGCTCCTATTCCCCAGGGCTTTACAGTTTCTACAGATGGATCAAATAGTGGTGAACTGACAATTGTCGGTGAAAAAGGTCATCAACTAACATCAATGGTACTTCAGCACAAAAGGCTGAATTAATAGCAGTTTTAACTGCTTTACAAACTTTTTCTGACCCTTTATCAAAATGGCATCTCTTTCCAATAATTCTAATCAATCTCTCCAGATTTTGTTTACCTAACTCCAACAGGTTGTAAGAAATCATCAACACTCCTTCTTTATCACCCACATTCATGTTCATACTACTTTACCTGGTCCTATGACTCATGGTAATGCTCTTGCAGACTACTTAGTAGGGAATGCCCACCCACATTACTGAGACAATACATTTTCATTCTTTGACTCATACCAATGCTGGTGGCCTTAGCTCTCAGTTTCCTATCACTAACAAACAGGCTTGACGAATTGTTCAAAGTTGTCCAACTTGTGAGATTCTTAATGCTCCACAAGAATGCCCTGAAGGAGTAAATCCTAGGGGTCTTGTACACAATGCTCTTTGGCAGATGGATGTAACTCATGTCCCCTCTTTTGGGCATTTGTTCTTTGTACATGTGACTGTTAATACTGCCTCTGGCTTTCTTATCGCCACCGCCCAGACTGGTAAAAGTGCAACACATTCCTGCTGTCACTTACTTGTTTGCTTTTCTATTATGGGCCTCCCTTGTAACATTAAGACAGATAATGGCCTTGCATAAACTAGCTCCGAATTTGCACACTTCTGTGCCACCTGGCATATTACCCATACCACTGTAACTCTTTACAACCCACAGGGTCAAGCCATTGTTAAACATGCTAATGCCACTTTAAAGAGATAATTACAAAAACAAAAAGGGGGAGAAAAAAGGGACTCCCCACAGATACAAATAGCAAGAGCTATATTTACTTAAAATTTTTTGAACTCATCTGGCTCAGATATCAAGGCTTACCTTGGATGTACTGTAGCTGAGAGACATTTCAATAGTCTCCATAGCCTGAAATCTCTGGAAAATGTGTCTATCTGGTGGAAAGATATTCAAATTAATCAATTGCATCTAGGAACTTTATTGACTTGGGGTTGAGGTTTTGCTTGTATTTCTCCAGGTTCTAAAGAATGACCTTTGTGGATATGTGGTTGGTGTGTTAAATCATACCACAAGCTGCAATCCATGAAAGAGAAACTGCATTTGGGAAACCCTTCACAGGGTACAAGGAGACAGAGGACCCTCTAGACAGGGGTTATGGCTACTCATCCAAGCTCCTAGGATGAGGGAAGTTTCCCCAGCTGTTCATATTGTTTTACAACTTCTTCATAACATTTTAAACAGGTCTAAGAGATTTATTGGTCTCCTAATTGTAGCCATTATGGAGATTATAGCAATAGCTACTGTTGCTGCTGTCTCTGGAGTAGCATCATATCAAGCTGTGCAGACTACCCAATTTATGCATAAATGGCATGAAAATGCAAGTAACACTTAGAATCAACAAGTTAAAATTGACCAAGAAATCAATGTTAGATTAGCTGATTTTGAGACAACTGTAGTTTTTCTTGGAGATCAATTAGAAAATCTCCATACCATGATTACTTTAAAATGTAATTGGAATGTTTCTACTTATTGTGTGACTCCTTTCTCTTATAATCAAACTAGGATCCCATGGTCAGTGGTACAAGCTCACCTCTGGGGACTCACTCCCAACCTCACTGTAGATATTCTACAGCTACAGCAAGAAGTCGATCAGGTGTCTCATGCTATGCTCCCACTCCTCCCAGGAGAGAGGAACTTTCTGTAGCTGAGGAAGGACTGTCTCATTTGAATCCCCTCACCTGGGTAAAAACCCTAGGTGAAGGATTTGCAAGTGCAATAGCACTTCTGTTAATCTTATTCTATTTTGTTTACTCCTCAGGTGTGGATAACAAGCTCTCCAATGGGTCATAAATGAGGAAACTGCCAAGACTGCGTTTCTCTACTACAAAAACAAAAAGGGGGAGATGTTGCCTTACAGCTGCTGAACCATTTGTTCCTCTAACCTTTCCCATGACATCACAAGGAAGTGTCTCAGCAAACTGAGACCTGATGGAACAATATTGGTAATTCCCCCTTAATGGATGGTTTCAAAACAATGACTCTATCCTCTGGGGTTGGGCATGTGTGTGAAGGCACAGTACGTGTTGGAGCACAATGAGGACTTTTGGGAAAAGCAGCTATGAGGCATGAATCTCACAGACCATGGAAAAAACAAGTTTCACTTTCTTGTATGTCCACTATTAAAAGCTATGCATTGGCCCGATTTGGGGCTCAGTCCTTGAGGCTTGAGTCCTTTGTACTCTATTCTTGGCTACTGTCTTTCTTTACCTTGTGCCTCCCTTCTTGCTTCTGACAGCTCTTGTGCAGGATGGAACACATTCCAGGCTTACTTCTTTAGCTGCTAACTTCACATCTCCAGTCACATTTAATTTCTGGTAATTTTGTCTTGCAATATGTATAAGAAAACTTATTAATATATATATTGGAGAGCTATCATAGATAAACCAATTGGTCACTTGGTAAGGTAGTTTTTTTAAAAAAATAAAATATTTTTTATTAATTAACCAAGTTTTTAAGTACATATTTATGAACTGAAAACAGTTTAACAAAAATTAAATTATGTGTGCATGTTTATGTAGGATACTTAAACACACACACAAACACACACACACACCACATTGAGAATCAAAAGCAGTTATCACTTCAGTACTGACGAAAATATTTCAACTAGTGCCTCCAAACTAGCTCAGTGATCTGAATCACTCAGCACTCTTGTTAAAAATACAAATTACCTGGGGCTCTACCTGAGGCCTACTGAAATCAGAATTTTTAGGGGAGGTCCATGAGAATCTGTATTTTTAACAAAGGTCCAGGTGATTCTCACCAGGAAGTTTAGCAACTGCTCAACTGTACTAATATGCTGTACTCTGTTCTACCATAGCTCTGCAGTGCAAAGAATTAAAATTGAAAAGTTTCGTTAAGATTTTTTTATTCTATTGGGTAGGATGTCAATTGCCAATGTATTGCCCATCAGGTTCAAATTTATCCTTTTCTCTCTTTCTCTGTGATACTGGAGCTGGATCCTGGAAATATGTCTTCCTTATCAGCTGACACAATTTTAAGCTTTGCCAGTTTTCTATAGTCATCATCTCCAGTGTAACTTCTTCCATTTTCTTAAGAATGCACTGGGATGAGGCATTCTTCCCCACCTTTGAAACTGTTCAAAGAGTTCCACACTGGTAAATCAAAAGGTTAATTCTCATATTTTTACTTGATCGTTATCAGCAGTATTTGACACAGTCCTTGAAAGACTTTCTTTGATATTCAACCCCAAACTTTGGTTTTTCTCCTTCTTCTCTCATTGTTCTATTGCTTCAGTCTTCTTTCCTGGTTCTTCCTTTTCTCCTGACCTCTGAATAATCCACGCAAAACATCTTGTTGGCTTGCATTGAAAGAGGAGTAGAGGCTATGAGAAATTATCAATTTGGGTATGTTTTGAAGACAAAGCCAATAAGCTTTGCTAATGAATTGGATTCATGATAAAAGTGAGGAGACAGGAAGATTCCAAGATTTTTATCCAAGCAATTGGAAGCATGATGTTTCTGGTAATAGAGAAGATCACTGGAAGAGAAATATATTTGGGGCAGAACAAGAATTAAGTTTTGGAGTATGTAAAGTTTGATATTCCTATTAAATAACCAAGTAGGTTTCAGATATTAGATATCAAACAGGCACATAGATTTTAGGAGAGAGAACCAAGCTGGAGATTCAACTTTTTGGAATCTTCAGGATGTAGATGATATTGTAACCCATGCAACAAGATTTCATCATCAAGGAAGCTAAGTGTAGATATAAAAGAGAAGTCTAAGGACTGAGTCATAATGCATATAAGGTAGCTTTTGAACCAAGTTGGGGGCATGGTTTTCTTTTCTCTGAAGGGTTTGTGAACTCATGTCTCATAAGAGAGTCAAAATGGAATTAATAGAGGTTCATTTCTTTCCCTTGTCCTTTGCTGCCCATCCTGCATTGCATCACGTGTAATTCCTCTTCACTTCTGTCAGGTAGTTGAGTAGTTTTCCTGGTTTCTACTGTTTCTGATGGTTTGTAAAAATAATTGTTATTTCTCAAGCATTTTAATAGGAACATAAGAATAACAAATCAAGAGTTATATCTTTTTGCCCTAGTAACACAAAAGTATTGAGTTTCTTCTTCATTTTTTTTAACTTAGACACATGCTAATGTTTCAAATCAATGTTTTTTGCCAAAAGGTTTTTTGTTTTTAGAGCAGTTGTAGATTCATAGCACAATTAAGAAGTACAGAGATTTTCTATATACCCTCTGCCCCACACATGCATAGACCCATTATCGATGTCCCCTACCAGAGTAGTATATTTGTTACAATTGATAAACCAATCTGACACATTATAATCACAGATGAATGATAAATATTTAACTTCTTTTATCAAAGTCCATAGTTTACAATACAGTTCACTGTAGTGCATTCTATGGGTTTTCACAAATACATAATGACATTTATCCATCATTACGGTATCATACAGAGTATTTTCACTGCCCTAAAAATTCTCTGTGCTCTGCTTATTTACCTGTAGTTACCCAATCCCTAGCAATAGCTGGTCTTTATACTGTCTCCATGGTTTTACCTTTTCCAGAATTTGATATAGTTGGAATCATACATAGCCTTTTTGGATTGTTTTTTTTTTCCACTTAGTAATATGCATTTCATGTCTTTTCATGGATTGATAGCTCATTAATTTTTCACACTGAATAATATTCCACTATCTAGATGTACCACATTTTATTTGTCCATTTACCTACTGAAGGATATCTCGATTGCTGCCAAGTTTTAGCAGTTATAAATAAAGCTGCTATAAATATCTGTGTATAGGTGCTTTATGGGCTTAAATTTTCAACCTGTTTGGACAAATTACAAAGAGTGTAATTACCAGACAATATGCTAAGAGTATGTTTAGTTTTGTAAGAAACCACCACAATGTGTTCCAGAGTGTCTGTACTATTTTGCATTCCTACCAGCAATGAATGAGTTCTTGTTTCTCTCCATGCTTGTTAGTATTTGGTATTTTCAGTCTTTTGGATTTAGGCATCTTAATAGTTAAGTAGTGATATCTCATTGTTTTAATTTGCATTTCCCTGATGACATATGAGGCCTGTCTGGAAAGTACAGCTATGTGATATGAAAGAATACAGATATTTATGGCTGGATTTTTTTTGGACAACACTTGTATACTGTGGAGTGTCTTTTTATATAATTATTTGCCATCTGTATTATCTTTTTTGGTGAGGTTTCTGTTAAGTTCTTTGACCCATTTTTCAACTGGATTGTTTGTTTTCATATTGTTGAATTTTAAGAGTTCTTTTTATATTGTGGATAACTATCCTTTATCAGATGTGTCTTTTACAAATATTTTCTACAAGACTGTGTCTTGTCTTCTCATTCTCTTAATATTGTATTTTGCAGGGGTGAAGTTTTTAATTTTAATAAAGTTTATATCATTTTTTTCATGTATCAATTACTTCTTTTGTGTATCATGTCTTTGGTGTGGTATCTAAAAATGCATCACTGTACCCAAGGTCATCTAGGTTTTCTCCTATGTTATCTCCTAGGAGTTTTATAGTTTTGAATTTTACCTTTAGGTCTGTGATTCATTTTGAGAAATTTTTGTAAAAGCTATAAGGTTTGTGCTAGATTAATTTCTGTTCTGTTCTATTTTGTTTGTTTGTTTGTTTGTTGTTGTGTTTGTGTTTGGCATGTGGATGTCTAGTTGTCCAGCACTATTTGTTGAAGAAATGATTTTTGCTCCATTGTATCATTTTAGCTTCTTTGTCAAAGATCAATTGACTTATGGGAGTCTATTTCTGGACTCTCTATTCTGTTGTATTTGTTGTTGTTGTTCTATCACCAATGTCACACTGTCTTGAAAACTAGTTTTATAGTAAGTTTTGAAGTTGGGTAGTGTCAGTACTCTACATTTGATCTTCTTCAATATTGTGTTGGATATTCTTGGTCTTTTGCTTTTCCATATAAATTTTAGAATCAGTTTATCAATATCCAAAACAGAACTTGTTGGAGTTTTGATTGAAATTACATTGATTTCACACACTCAATTGGGAAGAACTGACGTCTTTACAATACTGTGTCTCTCTATCCATGAATGTGAAATATTCATATCTCTCCATTGATTTAGTGCTTTGACTTCATCAGAGTTTTACAATTTTTCTTACATAGCTCTTGTACATAGTTTTTCAATGTATACTAATTATTTTATTTTGTGTGTACTAATGTAATCGATATTGTGTTTTTAATTTCAAATTCTACTTGTTCATTGCTGATATATAGAAAGTGATTGACTTTTTGTACATTAACCTTGTATTCTGCAACCTTGCTGTAATTGCTTATTAGTGGTTCTTTAGACACACATTTGCTTTACTAGTGCTCACTTAAACATTAAAAGCTCCAGTTGATGTCCATTTTCTAAGGACAGAGCATGAGTTTGATTTCAGATCTCTGACATTTATGGTATACAACATTTGTTGGTTTGGCAAGCTAAGGCAATAGTTTCTCAAACTGTACTCAGCAGAGTCTTAGAGCTTCATGCCATTGTACTTCCTCAAAGACCACATAGGGTGAAATTGAGTGTGTGGAGCTCTGAACTTCATACAGCATTTTAGCCACAGCAACTCAGTTTTTCTTCATACTTTTAATATTGAAATTATTTTAGATTTATAGAAGAGTTGCAAAGATAGTACCCTTTATCCAGTTTTTCCATTGTTAACATACATTACTAAAACTAAAAACCATAATTAAATTACACTTAACTGTTATTATAAATACTATTAACTAAATTACAGAGTTTATATGGTTTACACTGTTTTTTTTCATGATATTTTTTGAGAAGCTCAGGTTTTGTCTGTTTTACCAATTGAGTTTAATTGAGATTTTATTTAGACAAATAAAATATCTGCTTCTCTCCTCAGGGTTTCCCTTACCACTACTTTATAAAAACTCTCAATTATTGCTACCTGGAAATAGAAGGAAAAGTAGAATAGAAGCTTCTCTTCTCATTACCTGAAAGTGTTTTTGCATCTATTGCTTATTGAACCTTCCAATATTCCCATGAGGACAAGAGGAATGAAGCGGATATTTTTAATTTTTATTTTACAGATGGAGATATTGAGGCACAAAGAGGTTGAGTAACTTTTAGGTAAAAGTCAAATTGAAGTGGGTTTTCTGACTGTTGGTTGACATTTTTATTTTTCACACAAGGTCTTCAGGTGAACAAAGCATACCTGAGAGAGAAAAGCTGATCAGCCTCCGACTTCCTTGCCCCTGGACAGTCTCATCAGAGCCAACACTTTTAAAAATCTATAAGAAGAAGAAAAATGGGAGACAAGCAAAACAAGCATTGAAATACTCACAAACATGTTTAATCACTCTCCAGTGACACTATAGAGAGCAGCATTGTGATTTCATTAGGTTATTATTGACTAAAACAAGCTTTTACCACCTAATGTCTTTTTTTCAGTAATAGAATGGGGAATGCTAGTGGGGATGAGGGATACTCTTCAGAGAAATGGAAATCAACAAAAAGAATTACTGTAATATTAGAGGCCCTTTATAATGACTTATGTAAACAATGCCTTTTTACATTCAAATTTGCAAAAAGTATTTATTAAAGCAGACACTAAGGGAGTAAAATGATAGTCAACAGATAGTTACTGTTGTAATTATGATGTGTTTCTATTTAGCAAAGTATAGTGTTAAACTTGTGCATTTCTATTTCTTCTGATCTGTCTTATTATTAATATCTAGGAATCTCTAGAAAATTCTGTTTATTTGGAATAAACCTGAGGGTGACATTAAGAAAGTACTCTGACATCTTTTTTATTTAATTTCTTCAATGGGAAATTTCCAAGCACAGTTTTTACAAATATATAGTCTAATATATATTTGCAAATCAGATGGCTAAAATGCTTTATTTTCCATCATTGCTCAATATGTATCTGTTAATGGGTTAACCAAAACAGCTAGAACCCTTGCTTTCATTCTCCGTTTTACTCAAAAATAATTCTGAGTATTTATTCAAAGGCAGAGTTACCTTTGCATACATAGTAAATTTGGAAAAATAATTTAAAAAATCTGTGCTTTAAGCAAACATACAGTGTCAATTTCTAGAAGATAATCTGTATTGAAGAAGGAAAAAAATAGAAAACTTGATGACCTATAATACAAAGTCTCTTTGTTGTAGGTTGTGTGGACTTGTTCTCTCTCTTTCTCCTGCCTCTCAGTATTATTGATGGTGTAAGGGTTGTGATTGGATGTCACCATCAATCTGCCTTATATAACACTAGGAGTAAGGACTCATCACTAGAGCTCACAGTTTCAGCCCAAGGAGCATATGAAGAGATTATTAGACTACCTCCTTGTTGAAGCAGGTGCCCCTATGCACTTGGTTATAGATTATGTGCAAATCTCCATAGTATATTTGCTCTTAAGCCTATGTGTGATGTGCATCTCAGGGATGCTGGGCTACTTAGTAAAGGAAAAAATGCAGTGACATATGGAATGGAGTAAGATTATGAAACTCTTCGATAGGTCTCTAAGATTCTAATTTGATAATAAAGAATCAGAGGACGACAAAGCTTGGATTGATGGGTTAGAAGGCTGGTTGATCCCAGGCATTAGCCCTCTTCACATTGGACAGCCTGCTCCCTCCTAGTCTGCTTGTTCTTCACCCAGTTGATGCAAAGCAACAGAGATCAACAAACAATTCAGAGGCTGTGATCTCAGCCTGGACCATTTTCCTAACTCTCAAAGTGGCCAATACCCACAAGCATAATCAGGGCTCAAACTTCTTTCATGTTGTGGACTTCGCTTCTTTTTCAAACCTATGCTTAGGTAAAGACCATCAAAGACTTTGGCAGGCTGTCCATAGCCCCTTACAATGCTATATCTGCCTAAGTGGGACAATTACAATCAATTGTTTCTAATTCTCATTTAAAATTACAAACATTAGTTTTTTTCTTCTCAGGATATAAGTTCCTCGAGGGCACAACAAAAACTAAACTTTTAATAGAGACTTGAAGAATTACAAGTCTAAAGTGTATGCATTCCAATTTATATTTTTTAAAACGTGTGGGATTAAACTACACAATTCATGCTAGGCTAAGATGAGCTTAAATGTGCAAAGATAACAAACTATAGTACATTTCTATTTAAAACATACATATTTTGGTTCTTCCTATTTAAATTTTCTTCTCTTGGTTATTCAGGATATTTACAATAAAGTTCTTTATCTTTATTGTATCAAAACAGATCTGAGGACAAAAAGATAATGAACATTTTCCAGAAGCTACTAAACTAAAGGGGAGAGAGACATTTAAAGTTTCATAAAATTTTACACAAATTATGGCTTTTTGCTAACATTATTTACAAAGTCATTTCATCACCAGACTGACGGTATGAACATAAAGGCAACAGTAGCTGTGATAAACATTTTCTATAAAGTAAAGATGTTTGCCCTGCTCAGGAAGGTTTTGCATCCTGACTTCTTGTTTGAGATGAATTCCAGAGACATGTTCGAGGTTAAGAAATCTGCTGCACTCACAGACTGGTGCTTTAGCATTTATTGACTGTGAAAATGATGTAAAGACCCAGCCAAAATAGAACAACCTGAGATGGTGGGAGCACTCTACTAATTGCTCATGTTCTCAGCTCTGCACATTCTGTTTGCTCTGAGGCTTGTTTGATGTCTAGCTGTTATTTGAATCATTGGGGTCTGGGGTCCTAATGCCCTACTTTCAGATGGGCCTTGTCAGTTTCATTGTTTGTTTTACACACAAATGAACACACAACAAAACTTATATACCAAGTGGTTTAAAAAAGGCAAAGCCAGATCTATTGCTGGTGTGAAGATTTGTCAGGGTAGTGAGAAGCTCTTTGGGTTGAAATAAGGGCTTTGGCATTGAAGTAAGGGCTTTGGGATAAATTCACATATATATCCTAATCCCATTCTTATTTTCTCTTTACATCTATGTGTTTAAGAGTTATTAAGTATAAATCCACACCACTGCTGCATACCCCCAAAGTAAAATGAAATAGAACAAAGTTCAGGACTTTTTACTCCTACAGGGAAACTTGTGTTTCAGTAGTATGAAGATGTATGGCTCAGTTGACTGTGCTCCCTCTGCCTTAGCTCTCTACAATGTCATTCAAATTCTATTTTTCCTTTCAAATACTACCATGTGAAGATGAGGGTGTTTGCACAAACCATATATGTCTCCATCACATAGTCATATTTGCATGTTGACCTATATGCTCCATCTTCCACTCTCCAATGACTTCATGGCTTCTCAGACAGGCTGGCTCACTATCATTCTTTGAGGATGGCAGTTTGCTAGAAGCAATCAATTTTATTAAAAATTTCAGTTAAAGCTATTTTAACTCTTTGCTGCAATATTTGGATATATCTGAATGAATATTTCCATCTGTTGACTGTGGTGTTAGAATTCACTCCAGTGTTCCAGAAAGGAAGTTTAGGAGAGCAGATTTACATTTTTCTATATTTTTGTGTTTTTCAAGAATGAGTAACAATAGGAAATTTTTATACTTTAATATAATTATTTATTTTAATAAATGTGCCACCTTAACGGTATTTACTTAAAAATATAATACTATAATTATTGTAAAATTGTTATTCAGTGTGAAACTATTTCAAGGACTCCTGTCCATTTACAAGATTTTTAAATATGTGTTTCTGTGGCTTGAGCACATATCAACAACACAGAAGTTGTATATGCCATATTGTGTAACATTTTGTAAAAACTTTTTTATGTCTCAATGCCATTAGATTCTAATTTATCTATACTTAAATCCAATTGATGCCACTTAGTATGTTTGAGTATTTTTTGCTAAAATGTAATATAATGATAAATTTATTACCATATAAGAAAATTTTTAAATACAAATGTCATTTATATACAAAGAAGCTCAAAATGTTATTTAAATACATAAAATAATCAAAATGTCAATAATTTTTTGTGGCTTTTTGACACATTTTGAAAATAAAACTTGATGTCAATTGATCCAGTGAAAGGGTTAAAAACAAATATGAAGAAATTTAAAAGTGAATGCAAAATATGCATCCATTTTGAATGTAAAGCAGGAGTTTCCAAGAACTCTTGCATATGAAAGGCCACTCTAAGTTGCTTCTGAATGTCCCAGACCTGAGTTAACTTCCTTAGGAAAATCCTGGAGAAGCTCCTTGTAGCACATAGGGCATTTCCAACAGGGATATGGCCATGTTTTGCTCAGTTCTGACATAACTTCGTTTACATACCCACGATCATTCTCAAATAATTATAGAATAACTTTTCCCCTAAAATTGCAGACAAGTTTTGGGTTTAGTTACAGAACAACAAAATCAACAATGACGCCAAAGATTGAAATTCATGACTTCATTGAGCTTTTATCTAGTCACCTGATCCAGGTACCATTGATTTTTCTATAAATAAAAAATACAGGGACTCATGATTGATAACATGACTCTAAAAATCAGACACAAAGTGGCACTGCATTATAAATAATAAAATATTTAAGATGTCATATATCAGCAGCCAAGAACAGGGAATTACAGATTCCATTTTAGATCAGAAATCAGTGATTGCTATAAAATTCAGTTTTTTTGGCTTCCAAGATAAAGTCTATTAAGTTATCTGATATATCTCCAAACCACTTTAAAAAGCAAAACCAGGAGGAGAAGACAAGATGGCGACTGGAGAGGAGGTTCCTAAAGCCTCTCCCAGAAAACACAATTGAACGGCCATCCAGGAGCCAAGAAAGAGGACCCTGAGTGACAAACCGGCTGTTGAGAGAAATCCACAAATTGCAAGTAAACACCTGAAGGCTGGCGAGAAGGGGGCGAGTCGGGGAGAGGGAAGGGAGCAGAGACGGACCACGCGGATCCGGACGCGATCCCTGCTGACTATTCGGAGTTGTGCAGTTTGGAGGAGGGGAGAGAGACTGGGGAGCTGGGGACTGAAGGAGTTTGGCAGCCAGCCTCTGGAAATTTTGAGTGGTAGAAGGGCTGAGCGAGGACTCTGAACTGCAAAGGTAACACCCCAGTTCTAAGCCCCCTGGAGACCTACACAGGGCTGCAGTTCCTGTTCCCAGCCTGCTGCAAAGGCGACCCTGCTGTCTCAGGCCAGGCCCACAGCTTTGGACTTATGGAGCGGGCACTTCCTCGTGCACCCCAGAGTTCCAAAAGCAGTGTGAGCCTTTAGACAGCCAGGTACTGAATCAGGGCTGGGAAG
>PVJL010011676.1:0-41352 GCA_004026885.1 Lyroderma lyra
GAGAGAGAGAGAGAGCACCTAGCACTTGTAAAGAAGTGTGCTAGGAGCTGGATTTATAGCAGTAAATAAAACAGATAAAACTCCCTGCCCTTGTGGAACGTGATTCTCATGGAGGGAAGACCAACCACCAACAAGTAGCTATTTAAGAAAAGACCAGTTGGTGCCATGCTAGGAAAGTACGATGGAGAGACTTATAGTTGTGTGAGGGCACAGAGGACCTTGGGGCCGAGTCGGACGTGGTGAAGGAGGCCTGTCTGAGTAGACTTAAATCAAGTCTGGGGTCAGCCCTTTCACGGGTCTGGGGAAAAGCAGGGCAGACAGAAGGACCTGGAACTATATAGGCTCTACCGCTGCAGCCCCCCAGCTGTGATTCAGTAACAGAAAGCAGCCAACGGGAGCAGGGGACGGGGGTGGGGGGGGGCACGGTAGGAGATGCACAGCACACACTTGGGACCAGGGGCAGAAGCCAACAAAGGCCCATGAGTATTATGTTGGGATATTTAAAAACTATAAATCAGGCTAGCATCCTCTTCAATAAAATATGTTTTATCTTCCTTCTTTAACCTTTATAATACCCAGGAGACCAAGTTTAAGTATAAAATTCTTCAACTCATGATGCCAGGTTGGTGAATAACCCCTGACCTGTGCCCTTCCTACTCCATCCCAGACTTCGGGAGATCATATATGTGCATGGACACCTCAGGCCATTATGCCTTGGCTTTACTCTCAGTCCTGCGAACAGCAGCCTCTTGGCTACATCTCAGGTTTAGGGTATGCAAATCTGCAGTGAGGTCTGTCCCGAGAGAGAGGGGTCACACAGAAGAATAGATTCCAGCCATGGAAGCAGGCTTGAAGACACCGGCACAGGGAATCCTGAGCCTCTGGAGCAGCAGGCCATGTTTGATCGGTGGGCTGCAGCCTCCAGCTGTGCACATCCCAGTGACTTGGAGACCCCTCCTCTGGGGGTGGGTGTGTGGGAGCCATCAGCACTGCAGGTGCAGAGAGGCCAAGGCTGGGCCCTCTACAGCACGTGCTCCAAGCTGGGTTCTAGGATGGCACCAGCTGGGCGTGGAGGTCGTGGTAAGGAGTTGGCTTTACATGGAGCGAAGGTAGAAAGACACTGAAGTGTTTCGGTGTACACACTCGAAGTTTCTCTCCAGCTTCTGTGTGCAGAGCAGCCTGGAGTAGGACAGGAGTGGAAGCGGGCAGGCCAGTCAAGAGACTATTGGAGAATTTTAGACAAGACACGGTGATCTGTGGGTTCCTATGAACAGCCATTAGTGACTGATAAACAAAATACTCGCATACTCTTAAAAGCTATTGGAGACTCTAGAAAACAGATGCTTCTGTGGGAAGAGAAGCGAGAACAGAAAGCTTACCTACAGTCTAGCCTACTTCGACGTGTCTTGATTATTCAGCTGTCTGCACTAATATGATGTTACTATTCTACTATTTTTATCAACATGACTTTATTATCTCGGGAAACTCTTGCCCAAGAAGATATAAATGGCAAATACTTTTACTGTTTGCTCTGGGAGATGCCTAAAAAAAATTAAATGAACATGAGACTCCCCAACTTTTCTACAGATAGCATCAAACTACTCTTCCTCTTTGAGACCCTGAAACTTTCTTCTAAAAATCCTCACCTGGCCGTGTTCATCAATTCTAGTTTATTATATCAGGATCCTTATACAATGTCAATAAAGTTTTCTACATTGAAAGACTGTCTTCAACTAGTCTCAAAAATCACATAAATCTCCCCACTTTGCCCACAGCCCCACCTTAGAATAGCGACGAAAACACAGCCCAAGTGCTGTCCTCCTTTATCTCAGGAAGAAATGAGTTCAGCTTTGCCTCATCAACAGGTTATTTTGGTGACATCTACAGCGAAGCAATCTCAGAGGCCTGTTGAGATCTGATCAAAACTTCACACTTCTGTAGTCTAAGACACTCAATCTGGAAATAACAGTAATCCTCTGAGATGCTTGGGGCTTTCGGCTCAGGGATATTGCATTGGGTCCCATCTCCTATTTCTATCTTTTTCTCACCTTTTCCTTCAGCTGCCCAAATACTAACTTAATTTTGTCTTCTAGGAATAATAAGCCATTTAAGGGAACTTTTTGATTATCTACTCAGATATAGAAACCTCATATTCTTGCTGTAAATATCCCTTACTACTGCAATATTGCAACTGCAGAACCAACCCAAAATAATGATATCCTGTTTCTAACAAGACACCGAGTTGCTTTTCAGAGACAACAGACCCAAACCGCAAGTCACGCAGAAAAAGCATGCACAAGGAGTGAACTTTGACCTCCAGCTGCACCCAGAACCAAAGTCTTGCCCTTGCCCATAGAACCACAGACTGGGACATAACCAGAACTTGAATACCAGCGCCCTTTCAGAAGGGGAGGGTCTGTTGTTCATCACCGTATGGTGCTAAAGTCTCTACCATAAATGGCCAAGTTCCAAGGTCCTCCAATCAAAACTTACCCTGTCAGCCCTTCCACATACCTGCTCCCCCCATACACCAACCCTGGATTGGGGAGCCAGATTTGGGCTTTCTCCCCATCTCCTTGTTAAGCTACCTCTTGAAAATAACCTCTTGCTTTATTGCATACTTGATGCTTTAGTGATCGGTCTTACTGTGTGCTGGGCATTGAAATTTGTGGGCCTATTACAACATTGTGATTTATAAGAAACAGATACGTGGCCATTGGGATGACCAATTTGGTCTTTGTCCACAGTTCTTGGTTCATAGTTCCCCAAATCCTTGTAATTTCCTAAGCAGTAAGAGCAATGAGTATATCTTCTGTTACAATATTTGGTCTCTTGTCCTCAGTTTCCTTCAGAGTCATAAAGGTGAAGTCGGTGTCTAGTTGTGCGTAACAAGCCTCTCTCCACCACGACTAGTTCTAATTGTAAAGTTCCAAGGGGTTGTTCTTTTGATTCGTGCCTCTCAAATAAAGAGGCACAAAATATTTTTGAATCATTGGTAGATGGTCCTTAGCGCAGATCTCAAGATGGCCATTTCTTGAATCTCTCCTGAAGCAGACGATCTTCTGAAAGAGATAGTTTCAACTCAAGCTCTATAGATGGAGTGGGTGACTAAATTGTATGTAGATAGCTTCCAGTCAGGATGCACAGATTAATGCTATAGACTCCAATGCTTTCATCTGTGATAGTTTGTTCTTTACTTTTATTTTTACATTTTATTTCCTCTTTTGCTGGATTAAAGCTATCTTTAGTTATGTTATTTTGAGAACTTTATTCCTATTTTTTCTTTTTATTATTAAACTTATTGGGGTGACATTGGTTAGCAAAAATTACATAGGTTCCAGGTGTACATTCTACAATATATCATTATGTGTTGTGCTATGTGTTCATCACCCAGAGTCAGTTCTCTTTCTAACACCATAGATTTGAGACCCCATCCCTTCTCTCCCTTACCTTCAAATAACCATTAAACTATTGATTGTGCCCATGAGTTTTTGTTTCTTCGTTCCTTTCAGCTTTGTGTTCCATGAGTGAGTGAAGTCATATGGTTCTTGTTTTTTTTTCTGTCTGGCTTATTTCGCTTTGCCTGATGGTCTCAAGGTCCATCCATGTTGTCATAAATGGGCCTATTCTATTTCGAATTTTAGTGATTGCCTTCTTAGTCCCTTCACTGAATGAGTCCCATGCGTGGCTGTGATTTAATAGTAAACTAAAGCAGTGGAAGGTACACTTTCCCGTGGGGACCACGCAGCTTCCTTTGGCATCCATTCCTTATAATAAATCCAATAGTTTCCTGGGTAACTGCATTTGACTGTGAGTTAACATTGCAGGTAGAAAAGCCCACTACAGACCAGACAGTGAGAAATCGGAAACCCCATCTCACATTGTACATAGAAAAGAGGTTTCCTGCCTCCAGTGAAACAGTAAGTGATCTTTTGTTGGGCCTCGCTTTTGAAACTGAGCTTACACAAAAAATAGAATGGAAAAGAGGGTCACGGTACAGACGGTATATATTTGAAGGCCAACTAGCTTTCAAAGACCTAAGAAAGACACACTATTTGTCTTGTATCTTAGATCTACTTGAAGATCTCAACACTGAAAACTTCATTGCCTGGTACTGGACCATTCTTGACAAGGGGTGCCAAACTTTACAATACTATTTGACAATCCATTAGGATAGACTGTCCAAAACCAGATCATTGGCTCACTTCCAATGGGTGGTATTGGATTGGACTTGTGTACAAAGGACTATAGATTTCTACATGTCAAGTGGACAGGAATTGCTACATTGGTAATCTGATTTCCTATCTTCAGGATACTCTCTGCATCAATCACTCAGGGACCATTTTGGCCCATCCATTTTCCCTTTTAGAAAAAGCTCTCCACGTGCTCTAAATTAGGCCTGGGGAGCAGGAAGAACCCTACGTGCTGTGGTTCACAGACTAGAGAAAGAACTAGAGGGCGCCACCAAAGGAAGTGTCATGGGAAAAATGCATGAAATTCACCAGGTGTCGGTTAAATATAATATTGGCCTCTCAGGAGGAATATGTGCTGCTTTCAGGTAGAAATGCTGTGATTACATTCTTACAGACTTCTTTGCTATCTTTAACATCATGAAAAAGATGTGGGTGGGAACAAACCTTAAGATTATCAATCTGGCTGATAACCTCTATCGGGTATGTTGGCTCTGTGATTTATGGATGAGATCTGTTCTCTGCCTGATTTGGGCACCTCAATTCCTGGTGGATGAGTGAATTACAACGCTAATCATAAATTTTCCTGTAGGGTTTGTCTGGTTGCAGTGTGACCTCCATCTGAATATTGCTGAGCAGCCACTGTGCCGATGAAGACAAAGAAAAAGAACAGGAAAACCTGAGACTTGCAGAGGTTGAAACAGCCATCCCTAGAAACGTGGTAGAGCATCGTGACAACTCACATGATGACAGTTTTCACTAATCACATCCCCAGGTCTGAGTGGACCCTCTCAAAGCCCAGGCTGAAGAATGACCACATGGCAGAACAGTGAGAAATGAAACCATCTATACATACACATTCTGCTTACAGTCTCTACAAACACGACCTTTATTATTTGGCTGTCTTCATTCACATGAATTTATTGCTCGTCACTAACAGGCGTTTACTATTCCCAGAAACGCTTGTGTAGAAAAATAAAAGATGCAAATAACTTCACAGTTTGTTCCAGGAAATTCCTGGGGAAGCCAGTTAAATAACAGCAAACTGTTCAACAGACAGCTTCAAACAACTCTACTCCCCCAAACTCTTTGAAACTCATGCTTCAAAATCGGGCCCTTGCTGTGTCTACCAGCACTAAGTGACAATGACCCATTCCAATCCCAATCAGCCCTTGCATTGAATATACACCTGAAACCAGACTCTCAATCCTCACAGACACCATACTTGTGCCATCTCCTTTCTGAGATGCTGCTAAGACTCTCAAAATTGTGCTCCCCCTTACTATGATAAGAAAACACGAAGCTTTCTGATATATGAGGCCTGTCCGGAAAGTATCCAGCCATATAATATGAACAATAGAGGCATTTATGGCTGGATTCTTTCTGGAAAGCCCTCTGTGTGTGTGTGTGTGTGTGTGTGTGTGTGTGTGTGTGTGTGTGTTCTTTTTATTTGTAGCTATATTTGTGGGCTAAATGTTATCCAATTTTGATTTTAATTTGCACTTCTCTGATGAGTATTAATATCAAGACCCTTTCCACATGTTTCTGAAAACCTGCATCAGGACAAACTATAGGAGAAAAAGCATCCCAAACAATTTATAAAAAAATGGATAATGATGAATTAAAATCAATAATAATATAGAATTAAAGACAAAGAAGGCATAGCAGCAAGTAACTGATGTAATTTATTAATACTAGAAGCTACACTGATGATACACTAGTAAGAGTGTACGATTCCACAAGAAAATCTTCAGAATCTCAGCTTCCTGAAGGGACAGGTCCTGAAGCACCTTGCAACACTGTCGCGCATAGCACGGCAGGCAGTCTTCGTTACAGAATGCCAAGTCACGCCCTTAGAAAACTCCTCCAACAGAGTGACCTGCGTTTACGAATGGCCAGTGTTAGTGAACCTTAGCCGCTCGCTTAACAGGACTCTGTAGTGAGGAGGCCCTTCACATCGGTCCTTGGATTATACTTGGAAGATTGCTGATCTAAAGGTGGGTTCTCAAAAGAAAGAAAACACTGGGATATTTTCTCAAAGGGCAGGTTTATTATTGTGCTTTCATATCTGTATGCAAGCAAAGTAGAATCCCAAAATGCTCACCTTGGGGAAAAAAATGTCTTAAGTTAATAACATATGTTTAAGAAGTATTAGTTTTTTGTATCCTATATGGACTATTAAGAACAAGACAGTTTTATACTTAGGGAGTTTATTCAAAAAGTGGTACAAACAAAATAATAAAAACAAATGTATTATCAGTTATTATGTATAAGTTCTTACTCTCTAATAGACACTTGAAAGAGGCTAATCCATTCAGAAACATACCAGAATGTACCTACCAAAGTGATTGTTACTCTCTTGTGAGTCTAGTTTTCCCAGTAAATTTAGTTGCTAAATGATTAGCAATGCATATGCATGAGAGAAATTTATCTTTTACTCAGTGAACAGTTTCCTTAACTGTGCTACAAGCTCTATAGCTTGGCCTCTAACAAAGACAGCTTGGTATTGTTTTAAATTGGCCTTAGAACTGTTAAAATTGAGGCAAATGAAAATTTTGCTTAAAAAAAGCATTGTGGTTTTGATTTGCATTTCTCTAATAGCTAGCGAAGTTGAGCTTTTTTTCATATATCTGTTGGCTGTTTGTACGCCTTCTTGGGAAAAGTATCTGTTCAGGTCCTCTGCCTATTTTTTAATTTGATTGTGTTTTGCTGTTGTTGAGTTGTATGCATTCTTTACATATTTTGAACAGAAGCTCCTTATTGGAGGTGTTGTTTACAAATAACTTCACCCATTTGGTTGGTTGCCTCTTTGCTTTGTTGATGGTTTCTTTTGCTGTGCAAAAGCTTTTTAGTTTGATATAGTCCCATTCATTTAATTTTGCTTTTATTTCCCTTGCCTTTGAGATACCACCTCACACCTATTAGAATCAGTATCAGAGAGATTGTGCAGAAAAAGGAACCCTCATACACTGCTGGAGGAAATGTAAATTGGTGCAGGCACTATGGAAAACATTATGGCGGGTCCTCAAAAAATTAAGAATAGAATTACCATAAGACTCAGCAATCCCTCTTCTGGGTAGCTACCCAAAAAATCTGACAATATTTATTCATAAAGATATGTATGCCACCCCTATGTTCATTGCAGCATTATTCATGGTGGCCAAAGAGTCATTTGATAGATAACTAAATAAAGCAGCTGTGGTACATACACACAATGGACTATTACTCGGCCATAAGAAAAGATGAAATGGGGCCATTTGTGACAACATGGATGGATCTTGAGATTATCATGCTAAGCGAAGTAAGTCAGACAGAAAAAGTCAAGAATCCATCTATACGCATTCTGCTTATAGTCTGTATGTGTGGGATATAAAGCTGAAAGCAACAAAAGTATAAGACAAAGAAACAAAAAGTCATAGATACAGACAAGAGTATTGTATCTGAGGGTAAGGAGGGAGGCGGGTAGAGGAGGAGGGAGGGGGAGTCAAATACATGGTGATGGAAGCAGAACTGACTCTGGGTGGTGGGCACACAGTGCAACACAGATGCTGTATTATAATTGTACACTTGAAACATATATAATTTTACTAACCAATGTCATTCCAATACATTTAATAAAAATTTTTAAAAAAGAGAAAAAGCAGACCAACAACCACTTGTAAACCATAACAATAATACCCAGTAGTCTCTTAAGGAGCTTCAACTGAGTTGACCCATGTGATCTGCCAAAGGCACTTCCTTTCAGGAACTAAAAATAGACCCAAAGGGCCAAGGTCCCAGGCCCAAAGTCTGCCGCAGCTGGTGTTCCTAAAAGCTCGATACAAAATAGTGAAGCAGAATTTATTTCCATTATCCTTATGAGCTAATCCCCAATAGCAACCTGGAACTATTATTTGCAGCTCACTGAGGACTCAAGAGCTCCCAGTGAGTAGTGTGCTTCGGTGGGCTATTTATGACCCAAAAATAAACTTTTGGTATCAACCATTTTGTAAATTTGTGGATGCGAGAGCAAGGCAATGTCGTTTTGTTGTGAGACTGGGGCATTTTATAAGTGGCCCCATGGCTCTGCGGATAAAGGATGTAGGAAATTTTGTTTTGTTTTGCTTTCCTATTATGAAATATTTTTTGAAATGCATCATGGGGGATAAGAAGGAGTGTTGGCGGCATTGTGGAGAGATGTATCCAATTGTCCCTGGGTGCTATGTTCTGCACCCTAAGTATTGGCTTGTTTAATAAGGATGATGATCATGTCATAGCAAACCCAGAAAGGCCCCAAGCTTCACAGAAGGCGGCCAAGGGCAGAAGAAACCATCTAACAGAGTTCATAGCGAGACAGGCCTACCTTAAGACACAACAACAAAATTCCAAATATACAATGTAACCTGACACCTAAAGGAGAAAAAGAAGAACAAACAAACCCCAAAGTGGAGAGGATGAAGGAAATAATAAAGGTCAGAGTGGAAATAAACCAAAGGACAGCCAATAAATAAATAAATAAAAACAACAGAGAAGAGCAATGAAACTAAGGACGGCTTCTTTGAAAAGGTCAAAGAGAACTCAGGTTTTACTTGGTCGTGTGTCCCCCTTCACCAGGCAGAAGTGAGCTGGCGGTGCAGCTCATGAACTGAATCTCCGGGGTTTCTTACCTGATGAGTGCTGAGGATTTCAGGGTGTTGTCGGGAGTTTTTGGGGGACAGGAGAAGCCAGGTCGATGGCAGGGAGCATTTCTCTGTTGGCGTCTCTGGGAAATGGCCCAAGAGGTGTCCAAGGAGAAGGACCGGAACCTGCAGTAATTTTTGCTGGTTTATTTTCTCATTCCAAATATACACCCACTTTTGTGCCTAACATTATTTTGCATTTCTGTATTTCCTTGTGGAGGGTCTCCCAGCGTTGTGTAAACTCCAGGTCCTCCCCCCCAAATCTGGATTGGACCTTGATTTTGTGGTTTGCTCACGACTGTGTAACAAGCAGCAGCTGGATGCGTTCTTGGTACTTTAGAAATATGTATCCTATGAACAGGTGGTTTATGAAGCAGGCTGTGTTCACTGCTCATGTCAAAGCCAATGCCTTCGGAGGACCCAGCTCAGAGACAAGGTCACTGACGGAAGAGAGGTTCCCCAACGTGAGACTGCACAGCTATTAAGAGACGGAAAGGACCCTGGTCATTACATACTATGTTTGGGAAACGAGATGCCACCCTGACAGGCCGGGCCTGGGCGCACAGCTGGAGTCTCTGAGGTCAGTGTGGAGATCACAGAGCGCTGGCCCTCTCCATGTTTATTTTGCTGCTGGGACATCACCCGGCCAGAGTCATAAAAGGGGACCATGGAAGGCAGCGGCGTCCAACCTGTCGGCTGCCCCGGGCCCCGTTGGAAGAAGAAGTGTCTGGGGCCACACGTAAAATACACTCACACTCACGGTAGCTGATGAGCTAAGAAAAGGAGGTCACAAAAACATCTCATCATGTTTTAACAGTTTGTGTTGGGCCGCATTCAACGCCGTCCTGGGCCGCAGGTTGGACATGCCTAAATGGTAAGGGGAACCAATAGATCTGTACCAAGAAACTATGAAGTCCAGAAGCTTAAAAGAGTAATGAATTCGTAACAAAATACAAATGATTTGGTATTCACTGAGGACCTGTAATATATTTTATTTTTAAGAAAAACTTTTAGTACCCGAGGTATTTCTTTCCATGACAATTAGTTGGAATTTTAATTGTTTTAATTATATAAATAATCCAACTATATAAAAGAAATACTACATTCTTGCTTTCAACTTGAAATATTTATATATTTCTTTCCTTTTTGAAGTTAAGGAAAAAAAGGATGTTCCTTATGGGTTTCCTTATGTGTTTCCAGAGAATTTTACAATATGGGAGTAGACTCTGGGTAAGTTTCTGGTCTGCTTTTGAAGCTGTAACAGCTGATATTTTGATCTTTGATGTTATTATATGATAGTGTTTAGAGTCTTAATTTAGTAAAATATTATTAAATATAAAGAGTAATATTTAATGCCTCTGAAAACAAGCATTCTATGTCCTTATGTGCTTTGTCAATGTTTTCAAATAATGTAAAATGTATTTTCTCTGACAGAGGACACAATAAGATAATAAAATAGTAAGAAGTTCATTCATTCCTGCATTAAGAACCTAATAGGTGCTCAACAAGTATTTGTTGAATAAATGAATTATTTCAACTATCAGATAATACCTCCTAGGGTTTACATTTAAATGACCCAGTGATAATCAAATGTCCAAATGCACTAGTGGTTGCTTATGGCTGGGAAAATAATTTTTGAGGACTTTTCAAACTATTGAGTGTATTTTTATTTGGGGAGAATTTTTTAAAATACATCTTTCTCATTCCTATCTTCTAGCATAGTTACTGACATGTGGTAGATGCTCAATAAATGCTAAATAAGTAAATCAGACATTTTAAGGGTGAGTTCATTCATATGAAATTATACATCATTTGTTTAAATTCAATTTGACAATTTATTTCAATATTGATTTGGAAGAGTCAGCAACACATACATGTTATCTCCGATGATGGTTAAACATGAGACCCCCAAGGAAAATCCAAAAACAGATAGATGAGATGTAGAGAATTCTGTAGTCGCAAGACTGACAACCCTGTAGTAATTACATGGCCAAAGATAGTAAGTCTGACCAGTAATAAGCATGGGCCAGGAAAAAGCACCAAGGAGAAAATTTGAGATTGTGAAAGAAACACACCAAGGGTCTGATTAAGATAAATGTGGGACGTGCTGATTTACTTGACGAAGCTAGAACAGTGGTATGGTGAAGAGTAATGAGATGTTTGGTTAGAAAATACAGGGACTGAGGATTCCTCTGATGAAGGGTCTTAGTCCCCTGACTGAGGAATGTAGGTGAGATGTCACAGGCAAGGGAAAGGACTTCTGAGAGGCTGGCGCGAGGACAGTCGTGTTTGAGAAAGATAATCCTGGTAGCTGTGTGCAGAATAGAATGACAGGCTGAGAGCCTAGGGACTCAGCTCATAGCTGAGGGCTTCATAATAAGGAGTTGAAGGGTCCGCCCTTGGGCGATTTCTAGAGAAAGAAACAGGACAGTACAAATGCACGAGGTGGGGGCAGGGACATTGGACTGACCAAGGGAAGAGTGACCATTCCAGTTAAAAAGTCAGGTCATTTGGCTGGGTTTAAGACTTGATTACATTTCAGATGTCCCCAACTCCATGGGTCATGCCTCCTGACACAGATGATGGGAAGGGTGAAACGTTTAAGATGTAAATTGTAGACTTTGGGAAATACCAATGGGTGTGGCAGCTGAACCTGCAAGAATGGATAAAGATAGAGAATGTATAGCAAGAGGAGATCAGAATACCAAAGTAAGCTTTGACTGACCTCACAGTGAGGGTAGGGAAGAAGGGAGGGAGTGGGATAGAGCGAAAACTGCTGCTGAGACACCAGGAATATCATGTTTTAAGAGAAGAAGGAAGATTTCGAGGCAATGGTGACCAAGGGAGTCAACTGTAGTCAAGGAGATAGGAAACAAAGTTTGAGATGTGAAAGCTCGGGGGGAAATGATCTGGGAGAAGAGGAGGAAGAAGTTATTTAAAAAAAACTTTTGGATGTATTGGACATTGTACTATTAATGCTTTTAAAAAGATTAATACAGATCTTAATACAAGGATGCTATAAATGATGTACAGACTTTATTCCTATGATATTGCTGCTGAAAGCTATACAGTAGAAAATTAGGTGATTTTAACCCTCCGATGTGCCAGATGAGCAGTTGTATCTAATGCCCAAATGAAAGAATCAGATGTGCTTTTACCTCTAGCGAGGATGAGTCACAATCGAAGAGGTTTTTTGTTGGGTTATTCTTAGTACTCAATACAGAGGCTGGCAGATACATTTCTGTTCTCTTGCTCAGTTTTCCAAGGAGTGGAAATGGAAAAGAATAAAGAATCTAATTTTGTGGAAAACCAAACCAAACCGAACCTTATTTCTAGGCTCACTCAGAATATATAGGAGAGAGATGTGAAAACAAGTCAAAAGTTGAAGTCAGAAGGAAATTGGGACTTAGACTCCTGGCTTTGTGGCTTTGGTATTTACAAAGGAGGTGAAACAAAAATGGACTTGCATTTTAAAAAATAGGACTCTAGACCTATGTATTTGATAGCACACACGAATTATAATTAAATGCTTTTTGTAACGTATGGTAAAGCATGTGTTCCTACTAACCTGACGGCCGGTGGCCAGTTTCTTACCCAAGCCTATTGCTGATGCACGGCTAACAAGGCTGAAAGTTATTTACAGTTAACTTCCCAGTATCATTGTCGACCCCACATGTGATGGTGCTCAATGTTTGTGTAAGTGATTGGTTTACTAAACAGTGGTATCCTGGTGTGGTATAAACATGAAATGATGTTTTTTCTCCATTGCTACTTTCTATCCTGCTCTCCAGTGTTCTTAGGTCGTTTCTGTAACTTTCCACCCATTTCATGATAAAAAACACCTGTTCTGTTTTAGCATGACCAAAGTTCAGCTACTTGCTAAATTAGCACAGATCCTTCCTTTGCGTCTCGTGCTTGCTTAACGACCTAAGAAAAGTGCCCGGTGGAGTTATTACATAAATGTGGGTCCTGTTCTTTCGTGGCTTCCCCTCCTCTAATTCTGTCCTCTCCCTTTCTGGGCTTACCTTTCTCCTACACTGGAGCCAGGGGAGGGAAATCTGAGAAAAGCCAAGTGTATACACCTGCATTCCAAGGTAGGCTCTCTTACCTGGGATGCACATATGAATTTTTAAAGAGCTCCAGCTAGGTTTCCACTCTGGGGTGCCTCCCATATTCTCTTGTTGCTGGTCCCCTTGTTGATACTATTAGTAAGACAACTCCAGCATGGATACCCTCCCGGGAATTTTTATCTGGGTACATGGTAGGAGTGCAGACTGCTCCCACAGAACCCCAATACTGCTCTCTCACTCCCATTCGACCTTTTATTTATTAACCAAGTAGGCACGTAGGACAGATTGCCCGTCCTCCTGCCCAAGGGGACGTTACTTGCAGTCTCTCTGTTTTGCAGGTAACCCCAAGTTCAAGTTGATTTTTCTCACTTGGCTTGTGGTGGCTGAAAGAAGGGACTCATCTCTTTTCCTTTTTGCCCTTCAGGCAAGAGATGACAACAGCTCCCCACCCACTTTGGCCAGCTCCCCAGATCTTTAATCATCACCTGTGGGCTTCTCATCTGTTCACATCCCTAAACATTCTTCTTTCATTAAACTTTCCTCAATAACTTGTTAGAATGTGCCAAGAATGTCATATCAAGACTCTGAAATGAATGATTAAACACAATCTCTGTAACTTCACATTATAAAATTTTTAAGGTGAAAATGTGATTTACACATATTATCTTTTGAAATTGCCGACCCAAATATAGAAAGAGAGATTTGGAATACAAGGATTTGAATTCAGATTCAGCTCTGACATACATAAGCACATTTGCATGGTGAGCACATACTTGACACATCTCCTTCATGAAGTTAACATGAAGATTCAATGAGACAGAGGAAATTCATCTACACAGCTTACATTCAGTAAGGATTCAACATCTACCTGATGCCAAGTACTGAGTGCTTTCTACACTGTAAAGTGTCACATAAATACAAGTTAGTTTAATTCTTCATCTGACACATGAGAAATATCTTGCAGCCATCAAAACATTCTTCTTTGTGCGGAATGAGGAAGACCAGACTGGAGGAAGTGTAAGTAGCTCTTTCTGGTGTCCTTCACTGGGTAGTTTTGATATTTTTTTCCTTACTTTTTTGGCTCTCATATATAAACTTAAGCCCCTGGTAATTAATTTTTAAAACATACTGTGTGGGTAAATCGTATGACTATGGAGTATAAACTCTGTTGATGGTAACATCAGCACCGTAACAGATACCTGAATTAAGCTGATGACCACCACCTGCCCTACCCTGGTGACTCCCTGAGGCCCTGCTTCATGCAGCACACATGGTGCCCTTGGCTCTCTCACTGCATGCTTACGTGAAAACTCTCCAAGGTCTGCAGGCCCCAGGCAGGTGGCAGCTGGCCACAGTGTGCCGTGTGGCTTTTGCTGAGTGGCCCTAGGCTCAGCTTGGGTGTCAGAGGGCCTCAGGTCACGGTGTGGCCTCTCCCACACACCTCCAGGTTCAGCACAGGCAGCTGCCAACCATGGATCGTTCTGTAGCTCCTACCAGGGCACTGAGAGCCAGTCACATACAGAAGCTGACTGGCCTGCAGCACAGCCTGCCCAAGAGTCCCAGAAACAACACATGCAGCAGTCAGCTTCAGACCACCTGGAGGACCAACTGATTAGTTCCACGAACAGCACACGCAAAGGGTGATCTCGGCAGGTAGTATAGCCCTGCTGGGGCGAATCCCACTCCATGAAGTCAGCCCTTTCTGTGGTAGTGGCCAGTCCTTACTGCCAGTCAGTTTCTGTCAACCCCACCCACTGATGAACAAGCAGCAATCAAAGTTCAACCACAACAGGAGGGCACATACAATCCACACAAGAGCACCCAGCTCTCGTGACCAGGGACATGTGACTGCATCACTGGGCCCCAGAGGACATGTACAACGTAAGGACACTCTACTAATACGGGAGGCACAGCAGCCCTGCCTAACATAAAAGCAAACACAAGGAGGCAGCGATAATAGGGAGACAAAGAAATATGTCCCAAATGAAAGAACAAAGGAAAAACTCCAGAAAAATAACTAAACAGAGGCAAGCAATCTACCAGAGACAGAGCTCAAAACACTGGTTATAAAGATGCTCAATGAACTTAGGGGAAGACTAGATCAACTCTCTGAGAACTTAACAAAAAGACAATAAACATAAAAAGGACATAGAAACCATAGAAAGGAACCAACAGAAACGAAGAACACGGGGGTTCCCTGATAGTGTGGTGGCTAGGCTTCACACTCTCACCATCGCGGCCTGGGTTCGATTCCCAAACAGGGAACTACACCCCCACCCAGGAAAAAAAAAAAAGAAATGAAGAACACAGTAACTGGAATGAAGAACACACTAGAAGGGATCCACAGCAGATCACATGAAGCAGAGGACTGAATTAGTGATTTGGAAGACAAGACAGTGGGAAACAACCAATCTAAAAAAAAAAAAAAAAAAATTCCTGATTCACAAAATTTCCCAAGATTGAGTCAAAAGAAAGAGAAAATCTAAACCAAACAGTAACTACTAATGAAATTGAATCAGTTAAAAAAAAAAAATTCCAACAAACAAAAATTCTGGACCGAATGGCTTCACAAGTGAATTTTACAAAATTTAAGTACCTGTGCCATTTCTTCAGCTAAATATTGGTTCTTTGGTGACAGATCATTCTCCTGTTTGGATTCCCAGGCTCCCAATCCCCAAATTCAGCCCCGGCCACACACATACACACGCGTTACAGACACATCGCAGACACACACGTAATTGATGCTTCGTAAACACTTGCTTCTTGCTGGATTGTTCAAAACAGTGAATGGTTAGTGACCTAGGAAAGACACTGGCCCATGACCCCGCCAAAAGCTTTCTCTTCTGTCGTAACAGAAAATGATGAACCATGCTCTCGCTCTCATTAGCATGCAGCAGCAACACATGAATAGTAAATCCTCACTGAATAATTTAGCTTGAAATGTTTACTCTTTGATGTACAAGTAAAACAGAGCAGGAAAATACCATGTACTGAATCTCCTTTCCGAAACGATCACTTTCATATATTAAACACGGTCGATGCCCACGAGAGGCCAAGAAGCAGACCACAGAAAGCGTCACAGAAAGTCCCTAATTCCTCGGGTGACTTCCTCCCGTCCTCCCAGCCCTCCCGCTGCCCTATTTCTATTTCGCACTTGCTACGGAGAGCCTGACTGAGGATCTCCGGGCCACCCTCGGTATTCGGTTTCCTGGTCTCAGATCTGGACAATTGAGAAGTTTTTATTGTTTGCTGTTTTATCTCCAACTCTATTTTTAAGGCTCCACAATTAGGATTCATTGCCAAGGAGGCCCTGACAGAGACACTGCGATGAGTAGGAAGAGCACGAAGCAAAATGAATCCAGGTTCAAATCCGGCCTCTGCCACTTACAAACTCCAACTCGGACAAGACACTTCACCGAGCCTCCATGTGTTTCAAGGGAGCGTGTGCTTGCTTGCCTGGCTACGTAACTATCCTCAGGATGAAGAAGCAAGTCCAGGTGCACGGTGGGCCCTCAATCTATGGCTGCATTTCACTGGAATAATGAGCACAGTTCCTTGCATTTTGGCCCTGCTTTCATCTGCATCGGGAAAATTCTGTGATTTCAGTTCTCTCTCTCTCCTGGACGTGTCACCTGGGCCAAGTTCTGCTCAAACCTGCGATGCGCAGGCGGAGGGCCTGGGCCACTTTCCTTGATCCTACGTGTGGTGAAAACTGGAACACGATACTGAGAATCACTATAATTACGGCAGCTTTACTGAGCAGCTGATCTTCTTTTGTTCTTTTATGGCATCAAAAGTGGCGTTTATTAATGCTTAACTTTTAGTTTTGTGCCTGCCTGGTGGTGTGAACTGTACAGATAAGGCAAAATGCCAACTTTCTGGGCTTTGGGAATTACTCTCTAGAGTGATGTGCAGCTCCTCCATGTCCATGCGGAATGAAAAGCAGCAAACAGTCGTGTGCTTGGCAGGGGTGGTCACTCTCTGACCCAACGTGCGTCCTACCCCTGTCCTAGATGTACTCATAGGCACATGGGCACGTTTGGGATTCCCACGGCTCTGCAGGAAAGCATTTTGTCAGCTCCAAGGCAGCCTGACAACCTGCAGGGTTCTGCCAGGCTGCAAACACAGAGGCAGATGTCAGGTTCAGTTCCTTCCCCACCTAGGATTCCTGAGGACCGAGCTCAACTATTGGGCTGGAGGTCAGGTATCCTGCCACGGTCCCTGAGTCAGGCAGTCTCCCCAGAGCAACTGAACAGAAGGTAGCAAAGGCGGGAGTCAGAGCTAAGGACTCTGAGGGAGCGACAAGGCTGACTCCTGACAGCCTGGCTTCGGGTAGGGGCCAAGAGCTACCAAGGATCTTGTCACTTAGCAACGTGACACCAGCTAATCGAGAGGCGTTCGAGGCTTCCCGTTTTCCCAGAATGCAGGGAATTTTTACAGGGGAAGTTCGGAAAGCGTGTTCTTGTATCTTCGTCTTTTCTGGAATCGAACATTCGCTCTGCATGTCAATGAGACAACACAATTTGGAGAGCTCGCCCCGTAGGCAGAGTGTTGCCTTTGGCGGGGTTCTGCTCCTTCAGCAGCATGAGCCTAGAGACTCTATTTAAAATCGAGAGTTCAGGCACGAGCTGTGAGCACACTTGATGCAAACTAGCAGCGGCGGCTGCACGCATTTCTGGAATAATGAGGCGGATGGAGACTAGCATCTGTGATGGACGAGCAGTAAGTAAAACATCAGCTGGCGTTCTTAAAAGAAATAGCCTACTGCAGAGGGAAGGCATCCTATACTTAGGAAGCATTTATGATTCCCGGGTGTCACTGTCACGTGACGAAACAAGCTGTCCAGAGCCAGGTGAGGAGAGCTGTTGTGCAAATACAAGGAGGTGGCTATGCCCCCTACCCGCCAGTGCTGATGTGCAAGCAGGTACCGCTCTGGGACAGGTACAGAAATGGCAAGTGAGCAGTTACCAAAAAAAAAAAATTTTTTTTTAGCAATTCAACACAGTAATTTTATGTCTGTTAAATCTAATATTTCAAAAACCAGGCCTTGTGTTTTGGTCTATTTTAAAATCATTTATTTTTGTTATATTTCATTGAAAGTGTTGGACCATAATGGATTGAAAATCAGAAGCGAACCAACAGCAAAGAGGCCCTTCCACACAAAGAGTCTGAGAAGCACAGCTCCAGCCTCGGGGTCAACACATGTTGTGGTAAAGGCCCAGGTACCAAGTATTGTAGGATTTGGGGGCCATGCAGCCTCACTCGCAACTTGTAACTTGGCCGGTAAAGGGCTCGGACTTACTGAATCACAGTTTCTAGAGGTGGTGGCAAATGGCAGGATTTCCTCCTTTGTGCCTGGTTTTGTCAGAGCCCCCGAACACACAAAAACGGGGACTTCACCGAGCTCACGGAACAGGGCTGTGTGACTTGTCGTGCGTGTCTGCTTGCTAATGAATACCTGCGTGAGGGACAAGACACAGCACAAGACCTGCTCTGCATGGCCCAGCAGAGAGACCGTGGGGGAGGAGACACCCAGCTCCACCCACTTCTAGCTTCCCCAGCCTAACAGTGCACACGGCCAAACCGGTTCGCCCCAGAAGGTGTTTGTACAGCATCGGGCCCCGGTGAAGATGGACGTGGCCTTTGTCCTCATCTGAAGTAAAGTACAAGGAAGCCACCTTGGGTTTCCTGAGAGCAGCCACCCCAACCCCATTAGAGCGTGAGAGAGAAGGGCCTCTGTGTCGCTGAAGATATCAGGGTTCAGAAGCTGGACAGGAATAGGGCAAATGGCCCGTGAGTCTACAGCAGGGACTTACAGCACTTAGAGCAAATAGCTTTGTCTAGAATGGAAAGGGCAATGGATCTCCAGGATTTAAAATGAAAAAATGGGCAGGACTGAGACAGATCTTTTGGGAGAATAAGAATGAAGTTCAGGGGTGCTAAGTGGAGCACTGTTGAGCCAGATCCAGCTTAGAGTTCTCAGGGCCTCCAGCAGGCAGGGCGGGGGCCGTGGCTGTAGTGAACTGACAGCAGGGAGGCAAACTGGGCCTTCGTCGTTGCATCCCAAACCTGCATTTCCAGGGTCTCTTACGGCATACTCTCCAAGCCCTCCCTTGCACTGGTAGCAGGAGGCAAGTCCAATCAACCTTAACCTTGGGACAAGATGACCTGCGAAGACTGAGCAAGGCCTATGGTACGTTTTAGACCAGCTCTGTGCACTGGAAGCCCTCCATAGGACCCCCCATGGCAGGGAGGGGCGGCAGGGGGTCCAGGGGCGTGCCTCGTTAGTTAGGCTCAACAGCCTTCTGGAGGCTGTACAGCAGCCTGAGAGCAATTGCTGAGGGCCTGAAAACGTGGGATGAGCGTGACCAATTTGGGAGCTCCCCTAGACTAACTTGATCTAAACCAGGGGTGTCCAACCTTTTGACTTCCCTGGGCAACATTGGAAGAAGAATTGTCTTGGGCCACACATAAACTACACAAACACTAATGATAGCTGATGAGCTAAAAAAAAAAAAAGATCTGTGCATAATTTTCCTAATGCGTTAAGGAAGTTTACGAATTTGTGTTGGGCCGCATGCCACCTGAGGGTTGGACGAGCTTGGTCTAAGAGGATGAGCCACGCCCTGTAGGAAGATCCACAATGCCCCGGGAGGTTAGCCGTGTCACCGGAGTGGCACTGGTTCCCGAGTGACACCATGTGGTGGTGAGAAGAAAAGCAGCCTTGACGGAAGTCTCGTGTTCTTCCCTCTTTGATGCAAAAGTTGGAGAGGCCCAGTCCTTTCAACTCTATCAACTGCGTGACATTTAACAATTCACGAGGAAGACATAACCCCGGCCCTCCCAAGTGAGACGCCTGGCACCAAGGCAGATGGGATCTTACGTTGTTGATTACAAAATAAAAGCCGTGATCAGACCGGCCTCCGTCATTGGTGAAGTTCACAGGTTGGCTATTGGAATCAAATGAAATGACAGATTCCTTGAAAAGAATGAAATAAAATAATACTAATGTTCATAAAGGTATTCCAGGTAGAACCTATGACAGTTACTGTCAGAGGCTGGCAGTGGGATCCCGGACAAACGGAGGGCCCTGAGGCAGGTAGCTAATGTCCACCTTGCCTCAGTCTGTGCTCCGTAAAGTTCCATATCTGGGGGATGGTGGTTGGCAGACTTGTGTCCTCTGAAAAGAAATGCGCAAGTTTTAATCCCTGGTACTTATGACTGTGACTCGATTTGGGGAAGACATCTTGGCAGACATAACTACGTTCAAGGGAGGTCATTAGAGTGGGTCTTAATCCAATATGACTGATGTCCTCTCCTGAGAACAGATGAGGCAGTGAGACACCCCAACAGGAATGCTGTGTGACACAGTGAGCAAGTCCTGGAGCCATGCTGCCACAAGCCAAGGAAAGCCCGGAGCCACCAGGGGACAGAGCAGCAAGGAAAGCTCCTCCCTTAGAGGAGTCAGAGGCATCATGGCCCGCTGTAGTAACAACCTGATCTCAGATTTCGGGCCTCCAGAAATGTGTGAGAATAAATTCCCATGGCTTCAGGCCACCAACTTCATGGTGCGTTGTCACAGCAGCTCTAGAAAATTAATACACGGGCTCATCAATCAGAAAATGGAGATTGTTCTTGTCATTCCAAGAGAATGGTGTCGAGAAAGCACAGACACGGCACTGGCACGTGTCAGAACACTGACTTTGCCCTAGAACTTGAAGGCTGCTGCGTGTGACGATGGCTGGCGCCTCCCTGCAGAAGGTACACACAGTAGCTTCCAGGATCGCTAAAAGAACCCGACAAACGGGATAGACCTGAGGGGAACGCAGATGAGACATTGTTGGATTCCTGCCTTCCTCCAGACTTCTTACTCTTGTTTCTGTCCCTCCCCACTTGTCCTCATCTTTCTTTTCTGTCTCTTGACCCAGTAACTTAAACAAAGACAAAGACATTCCCCTGCTTTCCAGTATCTTGAACAGAGTAAGGAAAGGAGAATTCTAGTTTAAAAACCTTGCTAGCGAAAAGGGGGCCAACAGTTTGCTGGGTCCCCTCCTGGGACCCGGATCTCCTTGGGAACGGGCTTTCCCGCGGGAGTGGAAGCACGCACGGGACACCTCGAAGACCCCAGGGGTACCCAGCGGCTTCAGCTCATCAGCTGACCCCCCTGTTGTTTCTCGAAGTTGGTTATGAATATTCTGGACAGGTGGTTTCCATCCCTGAGGAAGGACCTGCTTCTGAGCTTGGGTGCATTTAAAGGGAAGAGTCGAGTGCCAGGTTCTCTGTGCTCAGCTTGTTCAAGGGAAGGAGATGTGAGACAGTTCAATCCAGTTAAAGTGGAGCCTTCTAGAAAGAAACACGAACCCCGCATCCCACTCCCACACTCCTATACCCCCCCCCACACACACACACAAAGCTGCTGCTCGGAAATGAGAGGGGACTCTGAGGCGCCCAGTCTTGAGGAGTCTCAGTTTCCTAGCAACACAAAGTCGGTGTAATTCGGGCACTTTGTTTTCATTCCTTGAAACCAGTGACTCCTGGAAGGAGTCTAGGCGATGAAAGATGAGAGGAGAGAACTTACTGGTGTCCAATGTTACTCAACTCCCGTGTCTTCACAACAAAAGTACACGACCGCGATGCCTCAGTCAGCAGAGCAGCTTCTGCCTCTGCAGTGACAGTTGTAAAACGGGCCGCTCCTGTCTGGGGTCTGACCTAAGCCATTGTGGCCTTAGGTCACAGAGGTAACAGAGAGGACCTAACCCCACACGTGGGAGAGTTCCAGGCTCCAACACCGTGAGCAGTGCGAACCAAAGCAAGTGTCAGGACGAGTCACGGGGCCAGCAGACCCCGACACGTTAACTAGGCCGTCCTCTCCACACCCGGGGGGGGGGGTCCGTTTCCTGTTCTGCCACGCGCATTCCGGTGCTGTGTGCAGAACAGTCATTTGACACAGGTACAATACTGTCCTAGGAGCAGGATGAACTTAACCTTCTCGTCAGGATTCAGTGCCGAGCTCACTGAGTGCGATCTGTACTATCTCTAATTGATGAGATCCAGCACTAATTGGATTTCTTGATCCCAGTATAGTCTGTGCAAGGTGCTTGTACAGTATTTCTACCTAGTTTGCAGATCTTAAGGCACCGTGCATTATACCAATGAAAACTTACTCCCAATTTCTTCTATGAAATTAGGAACACTTCTAGTAAAGACACGGACGTGCACTGCTGAAACTTACAGAAGCTGCCTCTGGATTCTGATGGGAGCTTTTTAGGTGTTAACAAGCCATCTTTGAAGTATGCAGATGTATTTTCTCCTTGTCAGCAACCTACAGGGAAAGTCCAACGATCAAGCTTCGAACTGAACAAGTAATAAAAAGAGAGGTGCTTGGTCATAGGATATAAATGTTTTAATACGCCGTGTTCTGCCCGGCTGATGGCTCTCCAGTGTAGGTATGTACTGGCCAAGGGGACTAGTTGTTCATGCTGGTCCAACTCAGCACCCCCACCCCCACCCCGGAATTTGGATGGAACTGGTTTTGTCTCTGGATATCTCCTTTTGCATGCTTTTGTGGCTAAGACAACCTCCTTCCACAAAACACATCCCTTGTTCAGAAATGAGGGCCTCTTCACTCTGGTTCAAATAAACTCTGGCCATTCTTGCAGGCTAGTGAGTCTGCAGGTCAGTTTTGAGCTATTTGTCAGTCTTCTGGTTCAGGTCACACGACAACTTTACCCCGAACGGAAGGAATTGCCGTCGGCGCGTCCCGCTGCCCCATGGACCCCTTAGAGCTAAGTGAGTCTCCTCCTCATCAACCCAAAGGGAAAGCACCAATGTCTTGTGTTATTAGAAAGAAAATCTTAGAAGAGCATTCAGCACAGTGATTTGCGCAGGCGTCTGTTGAAGTAATAAGTTAGTGAGTGCCACTCATTCTAATTTTGTAAGGAACATTTTTTTTTTGTTAAAAAGAAAGAAAGTGACAGAATGGTAGGGGCATCCGTAGATAACCAAGACGACGTGGCACGGCCATCAAAGGCCTGGAGCCCACGCACGCGCTGTTCTGAGTGGGGTTCCTTGCTGTCAGCGGGGAGGGGGTCCACACAACGACTGAATGCAAACCCATCAGTAAGGCCTGGTGGGGAGGGAGCTGGGGACCCTCAAACCCCAAGAAATGCTGTGCCTCCCCCAGGCCCCCGTTTCTCTGCACTGTGTCACCGTGCACCCCGCTTCTGCTTAACAGGAGCAAATAAAGCAGCAGTGCAGTGTTAATGAGGAAGAGACATCGTGACAAGAGATAGAAGGGAGAAATGTAGAGCACGGAAAGCTTTGGAAATTAATTAGGAAAGAGTCAATAGCCCTGCCGGACCCCAGGCCTGCACGTAACCGACTTTGGAGGAGGGTGCGTTTAGAAGACTCCTCTGTGGAACCCCTGGTCCCGCCGTGCTCTGACGACTTTTGGGCACGCCCCCCTCGGCAGAGGCTGTCCTAGCCTACCTGCACACGCTGCTGCTGCCTTTGCAAGCTGCCACGTGACCCTGTGCTTGGCTTTGCGTGACTTGGTTTTAAGAGAAAAACCACAGTAATAAAAAAAAAAAAAAAAAAAAAAAAAAAAAAGGAGCAATCACTTTTTTATTGTTTTGTTTCTAATTCTCTGTTGTGTTGTTTGCTTTAGCATGCTCTTCCTTGTTTATCAAGATCACTCCTGCCCAAGGTGAAAGGCATATACCGTTAGAATAATAGAGTCGGTTCTCTGGGGCTAGCTGGGGCTGCCCGGATGACACACTGACGGCGGAGTTGAAAACACGTAGGTGAGGAATCCCTTCGCGAACGTCAGACCGACAGATTTCTCTGTAGCTCAGGCCACGACAGCAGGACACTGTGAAATGCACGTCCTGTCACCGCTCCGCCTGCGTTAGCACGTCCGTGGCTGCCCCGGGGGTGCCAGATGCACATCATTCTCCAGCTGGCCTTTCTGGGGCCACCTGTGTCACTCGTCACCCTGCCCGAGTTCGGTGCCCACGCGGGAGCCTTGCAGCCTCAGCCGCGGGCCGCCCCCTCTCCTGCCTGGTGGAGTCCGTGCCCCTGCTGGTCCCTTCTTCCTCCAAGCTCCTTTCTCACCCCACAGCCTTGCCTCCACCCCTTAAATATCCCTGTCCCTCCAACCCGTGCAGATTCCCCCACCGGTCACGGACGGCAGATCACCTGGACGCACCAGAAGTACTTGCTGAAGGAAACAACAAAACGGACGAGGGACCGATTCTAATGGATGTGTCTTCTTTCCTAATAGGACGTTTTACTGGACCGGACGAAGCGTCCCCCCTTCACAGGGCACCAGCTGCAACTCAGTCCTCCTGCCCAGGTCTCTGGCTGCATTAATGTCTTGACCAATTTTAATAGTGTTGCTGCCCTACACATAGGATTTACATAATTATAGTCTTAAATTCGGCGGGGGAGGGTCTTCAATGCCTTCTTTGTAAATGTACCTTTCATTCATTCATCAATGGTTGTCAAGCTCTTACATAAACCAATGATTCATGATGATTTCTTAGAAGGATATAGAGAGAACACTGTGTCCCCACAGACCCCTCCTTTCCCCCCCTATTATTCTTTATTTCGAGTTACTCCACATTAGGACTCACCCAATACATCAACATCTGTAAGAAGAGAACTGTAGCTATCGGGTTGACAGCTGGTTTTCCGTGGTAGGACACATTCTAAGGAAAACCCGGTCTCCGGCTTTAGGGAGGGGTGTGGAGGTGGACAGAGAGTGTGTGAGAAAGAGATTATTTATAGTTTGTAAGTGTCTACCACCAGCAAGGTTTCAATCAGGGACGTCCAACCTTGTGGCTTCTCCGGGCCACACTGGAAGAAGAATTGTCTTGGGCCACACATCAAATACACTCACTAACACATAAAATACATACACTAATGATAGCCGATGAGCTAAAAAAAATTTAAAAAAAAAAAGGTCACAAAAAAATCTCATCATGTTTTAAGAAAGTTTAGGTATTTGTGCTGGGCCACATTCAAAGCCATCATGGGCCGCATGCATCCTGCGGGCTGTGGGGTGGACGAGCTTGGTTTAAATCATGTTGCACGACTTATTGTTTGGCTAGTTACCCTAGACTTTGAAATTTGAATCTTAACAGCTACATGCTAAAAAATGTTATCAGATTTGTTTGGATTTTGAAAAAAAATAGTGGTTAGAAGCAATATTCTTTTTATTATGACATAATGATGCTTTATTTATAACAATATAAGATTATGTACATACATAAAACATAATTTTATTACATAAAGCATTCATATATGTATATGTATATGTGTATATATACAGAGGGTGCCAAAAATGTATACATATTTTAAGACAGAAAAAGAACTGTATTAAAACTATAATACTCAATATGACGGATAACAATAGATGAATACAAGTCACGTGTGACTTCTGCAGTTATGAGAGGTGCTCAACGTGGTGACCATCGGCGTCCAGACACTTCTGATGACGGCGAACTACTGCTCAAGCAACCTTGACCAAAGTGTCCACTTGTATCGCTGCGCGTGCTGTTTCAATTTCTTCCCGAAGGACCACCAGTGTAGCCGGTTTTCTGCAGTACCCCACATCCCTTAAGGTCCCCACAGGTAGAAGTCAAGGGGTGTTAAATCAGGAGAACGTTTTCAGATTTCAAATGCCACTTCAAAACAGTCTTGTGCTCCTCGAACAACTGAGCTTCAGCCATTTTCTTTGACTGTCCTGCAAATGAATGCACGGTGACACTAGCATTCATTTGATGAATGCCATCTTTTGAGCGAACATCATACAATAGATTGCTACTGTAATTCAATTCAACTTCTAAGAGTAATACAGAGATAACATTGCTTAAAATGTGTCTACATTTTTTGGCACCCCTGTATGTCTATATGTAAATCTGTGCTATCTAAAAACCGATTCAAAAGTAAATTCTATGTTTCTTCAACTAAGACCCCATTGTGGAAAAAATGGAAACATACTGCCCAATTGATGAATACACTGAGTGTAAGATATATCCCAGTTTTAGGAGATCAAATGCATAAAAACGAGCATCTTGAAATCAAAGATTTGCCAAGTATTTGTTCATTCTCCCAGAAATCCAGCTTGATTGTGTGGTCCTTGCTACACCAGTGTATTTTACACTTTTCCATTTAAATGTGTAGATAGCATGGACACAGAAAATGTCAGCTGCTTTCTGAACACGGCTGAGTGAAAGGCGTGATTGCTTTACGATGGAGGAATGGCAGGACTTCACACGACCCTGTCGGTCGTATTGGCTTTCTGTCTGTACACGTCCGGGGTGCTCTGCCTCTTGGCCAAGCATCTCACTATTGGGATTTTGCTGCCAGGCCATCGCTTGACTATGGTGTAGTTTCTTTCCTCTCTTATTTTATCCAGAGGTGTGTCAAGGCCCGGGAATACCTCCAGAATGGAACGAAAGTAGTAACTTCATATTGACCCTAAAGGTTGGCTTATTTTCATTCCTGCCATTCATTTTCTGAAAGTACCTTGGCCCCCACCTGTGCCTGAATATCAAAGGCTGGGCTCTGGCATCTATGTTTTTAACGAGTTGTCAAGGAGGCTCTCCTGCACACTGAAGTTTAAGAAGTTCTACTCAGTGCAACATGGGCTCACTCAGGAGCTAGACTGCCTACCTGGGTGGGAATCCCTGTTATGAGCACAGTGAGCTCAGACAAATTATCTACTCTGTGCCTGAGATGCTTCCTCTGAAAAATGAGATCCTATTAGTGCTTTCCTCATAGGGATCTTTTGGGATTAAATGAGCAAATATTTGTACAGCACCGAGCATGTGAGAGACACTTTCTAAATCTATAGAGACTATGGAAAAAGAACAGATGTTCATTTAACTAATGTTTAGCCAACACTCACTATGTGCTGGGCATCGGTCTCTGTCTGCAGGGGGGATTTCATCTCAGCACACATGTCTACCTGTATGTGCTCAGACTTTTAACAAAGGTCACCTGATTAATCCTCACAGTACTAAGAGGTAGGTACTGTTGTCCTACTCCTTTTGCAGGTGAGTAAACTCTGTCACTAAGAAGTAAAGTAATTCAGCCAAGCTTGGACAGCTACAAAGTGATGGTGTTGGTCATGAACATGGACAGCTGGACTTCGATCTGTGCTCATTTAACTTTTCTATCCAGACAGACGTATGTATTCTACTAGAGACAATGCTCAACCGATCAGCCTGAGTCACAATTAGTTGAATGAGGATATAGTCAGAGGAGGAAGAGCTGCAGAGCAAACGTATATATCATGCCCCGCTCTTGTGGGTTAGATGTAGATGCTGTTACAGTCACAGTAAGTGAAGAGTCTCAGAAATTGTGTTGTACACAGATACAAGTTCAATTTGGAGGATGGTCTGAATTTCCTCATGTCCACATTGCTCACAGCCTAGAACCGACATGCCACCACCCAGGATGTGCCACTCAAAGCGCTTCAATGAGGTTTGTTCGAAGATGCCAATGGAAACATGATGGAAGGAAAGGCCTCCGGAGCACCGTCCACAGGGGACGCCTGAGATGAAACGGAAGGAGAAAGAGAAGTTTTATAGGAGGTGGGAGGAGGGGAAGCCAGCCAGGCTGGAGGAGGAGGAACTTCAGGCAGGGGGATAAACACGTCTAGGTAAGACAGCCTGCAACTTCAGAGAATGGCATGGTATTTCCTAGGAGTAGAAGTGTGTAAGCAGGTTTAGGTGACTACTAGGACCCAGTTATTACTAATGGTCCCCTGGGCTGTAGTTTAGATGGAACGTGGCCAGCACATCATTTTCCTGAGGCTTCCCGGGATGAGCTATGAACCTTTCAGCTAAATCCCTCAAGGACTGAATAGACAAAATAAGGCTTCTCAAGTCCCTGGGCTACATTCAGATGGACCATCTCCACCTGCACAGAGTCTCGTGTTAGAACATGAATACACCTTTGTTTGCAAGTTCTCTCAGGACCCATCGACTCAAACTATGAAAATTTCCACCCCGCCTTCCCAGCATTCCGCTGGGTCCAACCTTGACATTTTAAATGAACTCAGTGAAATTTCATTACAGATAATTTGTGGAACTGGGATCCTTGTTTGACGCTTGCTCTTTGTTTTTGTTTTTGTTTTTTTTTTGCAACATTTAAACTTAAAACCATTAAACTAAGTGTGGTCCCTTGTTACATCATCTCTAAGAACCTCATTGTAACATTACATGGTTTGCGATTAGGTAGGGGAAATACCCCAAAGCAGTAATAGCAGTCGCTGTGAATGGGTTTTGTCCCACTGTTCAAAAAAAAGAAAGAAAAAGAAAAAGGTAAACATTTTCCTTCCTTTTCTTAAATAAAGTAATGTCCGAGACTGTCTCTATAAAGTACAAAACTTCTGAATTATATGGTTGTGGGAGTGTATTTAACTAAAAAAAAGAACACTAGAACCAACTTTTATTACAGTAACCAGAATTATAAATGGCAAAATCCTGGAGTTTGCTCAGTGCTAAGGGACGTGCTTTCTCCAGCAAAGCAAACCTCCTTGGGGCACAGAAGACAGTGCCCAGAAAGGCACTGAGCCAAGCCCTTGACATTCATCATTTCATCCTCATTAAACGCCCTCTCAGAATTAAGTCCAGCATGAGCATTGGTACTGCGAGGTGTAAAACGGCCTCGAATGACAGCTGGGATCATTGTGGATGACATGCTACCACGTCTGCCCTGGCCTCTTTTCATGTTTCTGATTTTTATATAGTTTCTTTTTTCCTTCACTGATATACCCTGGCCTTCCCAGTAGAGCCAGAGGCATTAATTCACTCTGACAGCCAACTTGAAGCTCCTCTCCCCACCTGCAATACTACAAACTGCTGAAGACAGGAACCAGCACTGCGCCTGCTCACCTGTGTGTCTCCAGTGTCTGGCAGAGGGCCTCCACATTCCACCCAACGACGGGACAAGTATCTGTTATGTGTCAGTGGGCTGGGGGGTGGGAAGGGGTGGGCGGGGGCCAACAGGTGCAAACTTCCAGTTATGAGGCAAGTTCTGGGGACGTCATGTACAGCAAGGTTGGCTGGAGTTAACTTTGTATACGTGAAAGTTGCTGAGAGTAGGTCATAAGAGTTCTCATCACAAGAAAAAATACTGTAACTATGTGAGCTGGTGGATGTTAACTATATGTATTGTGTTAATAATTTTGCAATATATACCTGCATCAAATCATTAGGTTGTGTACCTTAAACTTATGTAATGTTATATGTCAATTATATCTCAATAAAACTGAGAAGATGTGAATAAAATACCTTTACTGGGCATTTAACAAGTTTTAAAATATTTGAAATACTGGTTGTGCTTTTATTTGTAGTTAATTATGGTGGGAAATGCATACATTTAACTCAGATAGTACCAAAATGTACATGTTTGTTAGATGTTCCTTAACTGATTTCAACTTCTTCAAGGGTCTTCATCTGTAGTAGCAGTGGGAGGGGGGACCACAGAAAACTTACTAAAAAAGAAGAAACCCACTATTCCAATATTGTCCAATATACTATCATCCCTCTTTGCAGAGGGTATAAATCCTTTGTGTTTGTATTTCCCATATTTTTCCCATCTCTTCCTTTTCAAGATGGTCTCTGTAGAAAGATGTAAGTCACGTTTCATGTGGCTTCTTGTGATGGGGACAGGCCTTCACACTGGTTGAGCAGGACTGACACTGAGCTTTAAGGTACCACAGGCTCAGGTGCTGAAGTTCACAGCAGTGATAGGTCAGCAAAGCTCCCGGGCTGTCGGGCCATTTATCTCCTCTACTGCCTCAGCTCCACCTTGGTGTTGAAAGTGCCGTCGATCTCCCTGCAGCTGGGATGAAACTCTCGCTCAGAGCGTTCACTTCAGGCGTCTCATCCTCTAGCTACCATTTTGATTCTCATGTGACTAACCCCTTTTGGTTTCCCACGAGGCAATATCTTTCCAGAATCTGAACAAAGAAGTTGGGTTGAAGCTTTTCCTTACATCTCCCTCCACTTACCTTTTAAAAACTAATCGCCGATTTTCTATACACACTTAAGGATGGAATCGTAAGAGTGTATTGGGGGGGGGGGATGTTGTTCGGCATTTAGTTGATGGCCTGACTGCATCTCTCACAACCTATTCCTGTCTCTTCTTGCCCTCTACGGCCAGGAAAGCTTTCTTCTCTATCTCGTCATTGTATGCCATGAATGCCCCGCAATGCCATAGTTTCTTCCTTATGGAGGTGGTATCGGGGAACTTAATTCACAGGAAGAAATCAAAGCTCACTGATTTAATATTTCCAAGTATTATATTCATTTTATCCAAGACAAAGCCTAAAGCTCTAAGAAGTTAAAGTAATTTGATGGCACAGTAGCAGAACCTCAGTTCAAAGCCTGGCATAAATGAGAAAGCATAATGATAGAACGATGCCATTTGAAGATTTTGAGTGTTTTAATTCAAAGTTAGCAGCTCTGTATTTCTTTTTGCAAGTTTTATCACTAGTTAGTGCTTCTTATCAAATTGAAACATAATTTGATACCATGTCTCCAACCTCATATAATGTTGGGCACACGAGAGACCAGAAGCAATTGCCCTAATTAATTAATTTGATACAATACAGTTTATGTGTGAAAATGAATTAATGATCAGGTGAAATTAAAACCTAAATTAGGGAAGCACATCTTTCCCTTTTTGCTAATGGTTAGGAGACTTGAGTCAGTTGAGTATTATTTCTGATGTGAAAAAGAATCTCATAACTGTAATTAGCTAAATCCCTTCCATTTGATTCTAAAGAGAAGCAGGGAAACACTTTTGCCATTTACAACCACTGATCCAGGGAAATAATCAAAGGGGATCCATTTTGTTTAAAAAGCAACTGACTTTGGGTTTTAAAGAGAGAAATAAAAGATACAAAATTTGTCTTTAACAAATTTTAAAATGTGACTTTTCAATATGTAGCACAGCTTACAAAGTCGATTCTCTCCTTATTTTCTCCCAGCCTGGAGTTAAGAAAAGTAAGCTCCAAACACCAGTAATGAAAAAGAACGTCTCCAGCTCTGTCACGCACCATGCCCAAGGGCATGCTAACTCTTGAAATTAATTCTAAATATCCAATTGCACATGTCCTCCACCAACCAGTCACCTGGGTGGCTTGATGGCACTTGCTGTTTTCTTGGTGGTGATATCAGTCAAGGCTTCCCATGTTTGCCAAGACTCTGTCATCCCTGAAGCCTAGACCCCGCTCTGCTGGCCTTGCCCACGGACACGTAAGCCAAGACCTGCCAATGCCTGATGTTTCAGGGATTCATGCTCAGTCACATGACCCATGCGATTTGTCAGCACAGCCCACGCGATTGGCATCAATGCTGCTGACGCTGATCTCAAAGCACCATGGAGCCTTTATGAAATCCACCCTTTAAGCTTTCACATTTTCAATGCAGACACTTCAATGTAAAACTCACTAAAGCTGAGCCAAGGGATGGGTTGAAAATAGAGATGATACTATGCAAAGAACTATCCCTTCCCTAAAGTATTTATTTCACTGTCTGTTGTCCAAACTTACCTCATCCCTTTCTATTCTAGGTTGAGTATTTTCCAAGAAAGTTTTTCACTCCGTTATGCAAAAATAGCTGTGTTGAGCACATCTTGAGGCTCAGACAAAGGTCTCTGCGGTTCTTCCTCCCGACCTTCTACTATTTGCAACAGCCTACTAGATATTTCATTCGATAGCCCACATCTTCCTTGAATTGCCAATGTCTGAAGTGAACTCATCACTTCCCACCCCCAAACTCCTGTCTGGCATTCCAGTCTCTATCAATAGCACTGTCTTTCACCCAGCTTCCTGTATCAGAAATCAGGGCATTTCCTCTGTCTTCCCTCAATCTTGCCACTGCCCATCCACTTCCTCACAAATCTTATTCTTCTTCTAAATATCCCTCAAGTCCATCCACTTATTTTCACTTCCACCATCTTATGGCATCACCTCCTATGGCATCACCTCTAAAGGCATCACCTCTTATGGCATCACCTCTTAAGGCATCACCTCCTGTGGCATCACTTCTTAAGGCATCACCTCTTATGGCATCACTTCTTATGGCATCACTTCTTACAGCATCACCTCTTATGGCATCACCTCCTATGGCATCACCTTTTACGGCATCACCTATTATGCATCATCTCTTGCCTAGATTTCTGCAACAGCCTCCTACTGGCACTCCCCATACTTTTTCTCTTTCTCCTCCCCTCCAACATGTCTTCTGCATCATGTAGCCAAATAATCTGTCAGAAAATGCAGCATGATCATTCCCTATTTAAAAATCCTTAAACTTATTACTATTCTTAGTCCCCACTTGGTGTGGCCATAATAACACTTCCTTCTTGAAACTACCTTGATCTTTCTTATTTCCAGGCCTTTCCAAATACCGTTCTCTCTGCATAGAATGAGATTGCTAGATATTTGTTGGATGAGTGACTAAATGAGTAACATTTTCACAGAACAGAGTACCATATTTTTTCCATGTATAAAATGCCCCCACGTATAAGACAACCCCAACTTTTCTAGCCCAACATTAAGAAATCAATATCAACCAGTTACTCCTGTGGATAAGACAACCCTCAATTTTTGGTCTAACAATTTTAGACAAAAGTATCGTCTTATACATGGAAAAATAGGGCACATCAAAGACCCATCGAGAAGCAGATTACCTGAATCTATTTACTTTCAACCTAACATTTTTGCAACATTTAAAAATGTTTTATAAACTAAAAGTAGAATTTGGCATTTCAACTAGAACCTTGAAGACTTGCTCTGAGTTTCTAGAAGGAGTATTCAGCTAATTCTATTGCTACAGTGTGGCCCTCCTCTACCTGGGAGTTATCACCATTTTTGACTTGGGTGACACCCTGAAGATGCAGTCAATGCCTATGGCTATGGCAGGATGGCAAATATAGAACAGTGAGGTAATCACTGGACATCTATCAGCTATCCACGTCCCTCGAATCAAACCTGGCATAAAATGGAGTGACAGATGTCACTGTCAGATTGCTCTAGCATCCTTGATGTGACCTACTGCTAGATGCTCTAATTTCATTTCAAATAGCCTGAGTAAACTTCACAAGTGTGGACAGGGAAAAATAAAAAAAGAATGTTATGACTCAGCAAGGCCAATAGCATGCAATCCATCTATAAACAGATCTAGCAATCCCATCATTCATAACAGTGTCTGGCTGCCATCTACAACAGATTTCCATGCCAACAGTGATAATTAAAGTCAGCTTGCCCACCATCCCTCGTCACTTCCACTGCATAACCCATACCCAATTCTGGGCAAAAGATACTATGCATGATTGCTAGTAAATTCTAAAGGGCAACCCCTCTCACTCTAGAAATTTTAGCATTTTGGGGGTGAATAAAGGAAAACAGTTGTATAATAAATTCAGAAGGGTGGCTTAAAAATGACAAATTATGAGGCAATAACATTGCTAATTATGTTCCTCAGGGAAATTTAAATATGTTAACTGGCATTGCCTTTCTGGTTTATTAAAGGAGAAAATATTTGCTTTTACCTAATCTGACACCATGCTCTACTCTTTGTCACTGAAAACACCACAAGAAACAATTAATTTTCTTATAAAGAAGGAAATATCCCCAGTGAACTGAATTCGATATCAGAGAACATTCCTCGAGCAGCATCTTTCACTCCAGAAACGAGATTGGGAATGGAATTGACCTATAGAAGACTCTTCTTGTAAACTTCATCTGGGTTAGAGTCACACTAACAGATGCAGACAACTTGGCCACAAGAAATAATTGTAAAATAACGTGACCTACAGACATAAACATCTGGTCCACTGTTAGGAAAATCTTGGGAAAGTTGGCAGCTCAGTTGAACAAGCACACATCTGGAGACTATTCTGAGTCAGGTGTTGTGGTAAGTGCTAGAAACAGAGGATCAAGTCTAATCCTACTCTTTAAGGGCCTCACAGACTGCTGGAGACACAAGGAATGCAACGATTTCTTCTAATGAAAGGTGCACTGTGCTAAGGCTTAAAAGAGAAGTGAAATGCAAATACAAAGGGAGCACAAAGAGGAAACTTGGAGGTGGGAGGTTGCCCACCAGGGAAGCGGCAGCAGGCAGTAGACTTCTGAACAAAGGTTAGTGGGATGAGACTCCAGGGACATAAAATGACCAAGGTCATGGAGGGGCAGTCAGAGAAGGGGAGGTTGGAGATGAAATTGCAGAGGTTTGCTGGTGCTAGATTATAAAGAGCATCACATGGGCGTGCATGCAACATGGAAATCACATATATGTATGCCCAGTATAACACCACAGCGTGTGTATGTCACAGTCACATAGTCTTCACTGAAGAAAAATCTTTTTATGTGTTTATTTAGAAAAATATTGTGCTCAATGGGCTTATTTCTTCCCCCAAAGCAGTGTAGCAAAAAGGTTGAAGTGCCTGTTCAGATAGGCAATAGCTCTGGACCTCAGTTTGCTGACTTAGCACATAGGAATAATGACATCTACCTCATTAGGATCCCTGTGAGGCTTGTAAATGTGGGATCCCTTACAGGGATCGAAGGAGATAGATTCTATTATTCCCACGCTCCAAATCAGGAAACTGAGGTCACAGAGTTACATCATGCGTGTAATCCAAGCAGTGCAGCAGGACGGGGGACTGCTTGTTCCTCTGGATGCTGAGGCAGCTGTTGGCAAACAACCCTCAGCTGTCTGTCCCTTCGGGGGTCACCTCAGCTGTAGAGAGCCACCTTTCCTGAGGCCATGCCCCTTCGCAGTGCAGCTCAGAGCCAATGACTGTTCGATACAGGAGTCTTAAAATCCTGCCATTTTGGCCCAACTGGGGATAACCTCTAGCTCCAAAGGTTGCCATGGTGTCAGCTGTCTACTTTGGGCCTCTGCCCAGTCCTACTTCTTTCCCTCCTTGCACAGGTGTTGCTCTCAAGGACACTTCCTTTAAAAATTTTTTTTATGTTAAACTCCATCTGAGAGGAAAGCCAGCGTGGGAGGCCCTTGGGTGGCAGTGATGCCTGTGGTGGCAATGACACCCCAGTGCTGGCCAGGTCAGTTTCCTTGGGCAGAAATGGTGCTGGTTGGCGAGAGCAGCACCTGCAGTAATGCTGTGTGACACTCTGTGGGCCAGCACTACTGGAGGCAGCTTTGTCATGAAGCCAATTCTTCAGCATGGTCTTGGCCGTTCTGCCTAGAGGTTTAACCTCAAGTCTTACTCTCTAGCTCTTTCAACAATTCTGAGAACTATATTAAATACCCTGTTAATCAACCACTGCGTAATCAGCCTAAATCAGCTTCTGCTATATAGTAATGTGTCTCCAACAAATTAAACACACTAATAGATAGATAGATCGATAGATAGATAGATAGATAAAACACGTTCCCAAACATTAGGCTCTTAATAGCTGATGGATACATTCCCCAGGGCAGAACAATGACATAGGTATTACAGGAATGAATTAAATAACGGTCCCCTGCGGAGGTGTTTTGGGCTCCCCCTTGGCAGCAGGAAAGGGATACTGGCATGGTGGAGATGGAAAACAAGATGAGCACGTTCAGTGGTGCTCAGGAAAAGCAGACCGATGGAGCTGGAGGTCAGGCGAACGGCCAGTGAGAGGGATGAGACAGGGGCTCTGACCCCACGGAATTTTATGTGTATTCTGAAAAAGAGAAAATAAAGCCCCAATCCCTACACCTATAGGGAATTTCAACTGTATTAAATGGACATTTAAAAATATATATGCACTTTCAGACAGACAGATTTATAGCTCTAGCTCCTGCCTACCAGGGGGGTCGGCTGTTGGGCACTTGAGGGAGAGCTTACAGCTCCCTAATGCTATAAATGGGCAACGGGTGCCGGACGTACAAGAATACAGCAGAGTGGCATCTTTTTCAGTCATCAAAATGCTCTAAGAGGAAAAGTAAAGATGCCCTCATATGCAACAGAGTTCTGTGTTTAGCGAAACATTGGATAATAATCGTGTTTTCACAGTTTATTAAAATATAATTAGGGTACACACATAGCAAGCCTGCTGAAGTTAAGGGGAAAACCCATAAGGTCGAACCACATCGCGTTATTTCTCCACTTACTTTTTTTCTATGTGTTGTATTTAAATGCCTCCCACAAACAGCCCATTTTTTGGGTGGGGGAGGTACTATTTGCTCACTTGAAATATTTTCCATCCCTGCTTCATAGACCAGTATTTAATGGCATCTGACAGCAATGAAAGAGCAGTCGTAGAAAGCCTTGTACTAGATGGTCTCCGAGGCCGTGTGCTCAGATGCGGCTGGCACTGTGCCCCGAACGTCCACGGCATTCGGCCTGCGTCAGAAATCCGAGGAAAGGATGTGTCCCAGACACCTGAGGATGACTTGGCTTCCATTGCTATGGGATTCAAACCTGGACTCCGTCCACAGAGGAACCCCAGCTATTCTTGCCTGCATGAGTGAAAGAGAGGAACAGAAGTCCATTTCTGAAGGAGCCAAGAATCAGAATGTGCAGAATCTTATATACAAACTGAGAACCGCGAGTTGTACCCAGGGACGAGTCAAAGGCTCATAACAGCTACAGCGCACACGCACGACACGTCCTGGCTCCGAACAACCAGGCCCCTGGAGGGTGGGAAGACGTAGCTCCTGGAAAGGAAGTGAGAGACAGGAAGGGGCAGGGAGGTCTGCTTCTGTGCCCTTGGCGCAGATGCAGCAGGAACCATGAAAGAGAAGGGTCGCTAACATCGTCAGAAACAGGGATGTGAGACCGGAGCAGTGGGAAAACTGTCTCAGTAGGTGTACTGCATCAACGAGTACTTTGAAGATGACTGAAGTTTAAACAAGTAAGTATCAATACACATTTTTTTATAAATAAATTCTGATTTTTGGAGTCCCCCTTATAATTGGGAATTCTATTATTTTGTTTCCTTATAGTTACTATTCTCTGTTTTTTTTTAATTTATTTTAAAATTATAGTTGACATATAATACTATGTTAGTTTCAGGTGTACAATGTAGTGATCACCACAATAAGTCTAGGACCCATCTGTCACCATACGTAGTCATTACAATATTATTGACTGTAGTCCCTGTGCTGTACATTACATCGCCCCCACTTCCTTTATAACTGCAAGTTTGTACTTCCTAATCTCCTTCCTCTTTTCTGCCAACTCCCCACCACACTCCAGCAACCATCAGTTTGTCCTCTCCATGAGTTTGTTTCTGTTTTGTTTTGCTTGTGGGCATGTTTTGTTTTTCAAATTCCACATATAAATGAGATCAAGTCATATTTGTTCTTTTCTGCCTTAGTCCACTTACCATAATACTCTCTAGGTCCATCCATGTTGTCGCAAATGGCAACATTTCATTCTTTTTATGGCTGAGTAATAGCCTATTGTGTGTGTGTGTACGCACCACACTTCTTTATGGGTTCATCCATCGATGGACACCGTTTGCTTCCCTGTCTTGGCCATTGGAAATAGTGCTGCGATGAACACAGGGATGCGTGTATCTTTTACATTATGGTTTTTGTTTTCTTCAGATAAATACCCAGAAGTGGAATTGCTGGATTGTACAATAGTCCCATTTTTAACTTTTTGAGGAATCTCCATACTGTTTTCCAAAGTGGCTGCACCAATTTATAATCCCACCCACCGTGCACAAGGATGGTCCTCATCTTCGACAAAACTTACTTGTTGTCTTTTTTATCACAGCCATTCTGATGGGATTAAGTGATATCTGATGGTTTTGATTCACATTAGTGACATTGAGCATCTTTTGAAACTTCTGGTGGCGATTTGTATGTCTTTCTTGGAAAAATGTCTATTCAAGTCTTCTGCCTATTTTTCAATTCAATTGTTTACGTTTGTGATGTTGAGTTGACTAGTCTTTGTTGGAAAGGTGACACATAGTACTTAAAAACAGCAGAATTGGGGCTGGGACTTAAGATATAGCAGGGTCACAGCCCCTGGAACCAGATGACCTGGTTTCAAATTCCAGCCTCACTTCTCACTAGTATCTGACTTGAGTGAGTTATTCAAACTTTATGGAACTGAGTTCCTTCAACTGCACACATCTCATGTACTCCTTCCACACAGGGAGGTGTCATAATTCATTGGGCTTTTGGGCAGTATTTATGAGGTAATAGGTATAAAGTCACTTAGGACCATTCTTGGCATCCAAGTTCTTGCATCTATGGCTAACAACGTTCCACGTAGAGAATTCTAGAATACTGAATTCAGAGTCATAAACCTGAATCCCAGTCACAGTTCTTCTACTATTTGGATCTGTATTTTAAGTAATTGTTTGTTTTACTGTCTGTGAAATGGGATGCTATAATATGATCTGTAAATTTCTTTGGTTCTATGAAAACCCAACTGCTTTGAGAAACAATGTCTTAAGCAGGTTCACTTCAAAGCTTGATAGCCAAAGCAGTGCTTTGTGTACAAACCAGCAGACCACGCTAAAGGCTGGAATTCATAGCCCCACATTACGAGCAACTTAGAGACCTGTTCTGTGAAATCACGTAGGGTTTCATTTATTTGTGAAAGACTAGCTATTTCGGTTAGGACAGAAAAAGAATGCTATGTCTAAAAGATAAAGGGACTCTATATTTTAATATTTACCTAACAAATACAGTCCCTTAGGATTTTATAATATTGGGGAATAAAATAAAAATTGCTTAGCTTAGAAATAAGATGATCCATAGAAAACACTTACATTAGAAATAAGGTATTTATGTTGACATTACTAAGTTGTAATTTCACCAAATTAACAAGGAAACAGTGGCCTTAAATGACACATTAGATCAGATGGATTTAATTGATATTTTTACAGCATTTCACCCCAAAGAAGTAGAATATACATTTTTTTCTCTTTACGTCTAACTTACTCTTGTATCTAAAATAGCCCCCAGCCCTGGATTCTCCTTTGCTTCACACCCCATTGCCACGGGGCCCAAATACTTTACACATCTTGGTCTGGCAGCAACACACTGGATGGCTTCAGCCTTCCTATTTCCAACCTATAATACCACATGGTCCACTGCCAAACACCTCCTTCCTTGAAGTACTTTCCATTAATACTCTTGTTTCAAGAAATCACATTGGTTCCCTACCACCCTGTTAGCAAGCCTCAATTTCTCTGCTGGACCTCCAAAGCTCTCGCACTTAGGCCTTCTTTAACTTGTCTAACTAGATTCTTTTACATTATTCTCTTTCCCTCTCCCCATTTCAGCTTCCTCACAGTCTCTGAACAAAACTTCCTCATTTCTGATTTTATGCCAAAATTCAGTTCCTCTTCCTAAATAATTCTTTCTTTATCTTATCTATACACCTACCAACCCACACACCATCCATCTTTTCCACCTTTTATGACATGTCAAGTCACAGTTTTGAATGAAGCTTTACATTCTTACTGATATCTTCCTACACACTTATCATCAATAATGGAGCTTTATGACTCAAATTATTTCAGGTTCATGCATTTGTAATAACTTAAATGGACATCATAGTGTAGTAGAAAACCCACTAACTTGAATTTAAAATCAATTCTGCTATTAACTAACTATGTTCCCTTTGACAAGTCATAGTCTGAGTTCCACGAAGTTGTTATCAATATCAAATGAATAAGATGGAAAACTATCTTGTAAGCTCTAAATACAATGCCAGTAGAACAACACATCCTCTTCAGTGGTAGATAAATAAGAGGCCTGTTTGAAAGAGCTTATGGAATTTATGGAATTTGCTTAAAGAAGCCACAATACAAAGTTTACATTTAAAAAATGAAAATCAGAATGAAATGTAAAGCCATTGGAACTAAAATAGTTCAGTCCTAAATCTTGAGTTGGATGACAGCTCTCATAAGAAGGAATTCTCACTTGAAAATGATGAGACATCATTTATTCAAGTGCTTCCCAAAGAAACAGTATGAGCTGACTGCACCCATGGCGAGTTACAAGAGACTTCCCCTAATTGCACTGTATTGTCACTGATGAAAGATCTATTTCTATGAATGGAGAAAACCTAATCAGGCTGTCTTTGCCGAGTAATTCATATTCTATATATTTTTCCCTGTGACCATTCTGTGTGGCATCCACATGCAACTACATTGTTACAGTAGGGACTTGACGTACTGGGCAAGTTTAATGGTAAATACTTTATTATTAGGAAATATGGATAAATTGAGAACATATATTTTGGCAGAGATGAGCATCATATGAGAATAATTAACATTACAAATCGCCATTGGTTGCTAAACTATTATACAAAAACTAAGACTATAGGATGGAAACATAGAAATCTAAGGTACTTTTGAAGACTATTTACATGTTGAAGTGTCTTTTGTAAGAAATAGATGAAGTCTAAGGATTCTTAAATATTCTCTTCTAAATTTTCCACAGTATTTTAGCATACACTCTGCTCAAGCCAAGAGATAACTAAAATAGTAACTATAGTGAAATTCAAGTATATCTAGAGAAAGATAAGACTTTTGGTAAGTATAACTGAGACAACTAACTGTCCATCAAAATTTGTGTTTTCCATAATTTAGGGTTGTTGTGGGAAAACAGTTGCCTGGACAATAATTATATTTCTAAGCTCCTAAGTAGGGCCTTCTGACCAGTTCTTTCAAATGGAATAGGAACAAAAGTGATCAATCTCTGGCCAAGATGTTGATGAAGTCCATGTCTCTTCTTTTCTCAACTGCTAAGAGAGTCTAAGGCCAAATGGTATGGCTGCCAGGTATAAAGGCATGTCTTAATAATAACCCTCAGATATCCTGGCCATTAAAGACAGTAGCTTCTTCTAGAAATAAACTAAGAATCGTCCTAGATTTTCTTACAAAGATAAGCCTATCACAGTTCAACCCTATACTTAAAGAAACTAAAAAAGACCAGCAAAGAAAGTCTGAAGTGAGTAGAATGAAAGCAAGAATAAAAATCAGAGCAGAAATCAACAAAACAGAGTCTTAAAACACAATACAGGAGTTCCCTGGTGGTGTAGTGGCTAGGCTTCAGCGCTGTCAACGCTGTGGCCTGGGTTCGATTCCCAGCCAGGGAACTACCCACATTAAAACAAAAAAACAAAACAAACAAAAAAACACAACACACAGTACAAAAGATCATAAACCCAAGAGCTAATTTTCTGAACAGATAAACAACTTGGAAGTCTTTAACCAGGACCATCAAGATAAAAAATTACTCAGCTGTAAGAAAAGATGAAATATTGCCATTTGCAACAAAATGGATGGATCTGGAGATCATCATGCTAAGTGAAATAAGCCAGACAGAAAAAACAAAGAACTGCATGATTTCACTCATATGCGGAATATAAAACTGAAAGCAAAGAAAAAAAGAAATGAACAAACAAATAACCCATGGACACAATCAATAGTTTAATGTTTATTTG
>PVJL010011677.1:0-41345 GCA_004026885.1 Lyroderma lyra
AGACATGCAGCAGGGAATCCCTTCCAAACAAGGAGCACTGGGGGCCTGCGGGCACCCTTCCCTTATGCTGGCTCCGGATTTACTGAAACCAACATGGTACCTGGGTCTTACCCTGCAGTGTCAACCCTTCTTTTCTCCTCCCACACCTCCCCTCAGTCTTCCCAATAGAACAGGTGATGCTGGATCAACATCTACAGATCCAGAGAAGTCCTTCTGGCTGAAGGAGTGGAAGGAAGGGCCTTCTGCCACCCCGAGCCACCCACCTCACTCCTGCGATGCTGCCCAGCTCCAACACCAGTACCTGGAAGCCAGCTGACAACTTGTTATCTGTGGGGAGCTGTGCCCACTCCCCAAAACACTGGCTTATCAATGAACACAAGTAGCAAAGCCCTGGCTGAGGAGGCAGAAAAAGGGATGGTCTGATAGCTAAACTTGAGGTACCGGATGGTAAAGCACGCCAACCGCCCACTTATCTATCCCAACCACCGTGCAAGCATCTTCGGTGAGTGCTGAACAGCCCAAGGAGAAAGAGAGCATACTGAACTGGGGAGCAGAGTCTGGGCCTTCCTCACAAGGTGACAGAGGTCCATGTCACTGGGCCTCCACCAACAAGGTGAGTCAGATCCTCTTTGGTGTACAAGATCAAATACTGAGACTGCGAGCAGGCGTGACCATCTTTCTGCTATTCCGAGCTGATGTCACAAGTTGGGCAGCTGAACACACTGTTCTTACTGGCCCAGACCCTCAGCCAGGCTACCTGGGGGCCTGATGGGGGATTCCTACCCCTTCCTGGGGCTGTTTGCAAAGAAACTATCCACTTCTACAAACATTCTGCTGGATACACACTAAGCACCCACACGCTGGCAAGTGGCATATGGAAACTTGGCCAGGGTGCTCGGGGGAACCTCCTTGGCATGGACAGGAGAGCCCGCGGAGGAGCTGGAAATCCCAGGCCTACTGGTCCTGGCAGCGGCCTGCAAGGCAGGCTGCCGTGGTTCTGGCAACGTTACCTTTCGACATAGTCTTGGCCCAAGCTAAGAGTGAGAGGTACGGACCTGCTTCCTAACACCTCAAATACAGGCCGTGATGCCCATGAAGCCGCTGGACTACACTCACTCACTGTCCCTTCCACCTCCATGTCTCTCTAAGCCTGGGCCCCGAAGCCCTGCGTCTCTCCTTCACTTCCCCCTTCCCCTGACAGTGCTGTCTGTCTCTGGCTGGGCCAGGCGAGGCACATGGCTCCCTTCCATTTTCTTCTTTCCTTCCAAGCAGCAGAAGATGCCAGCCAGGATGGGACACTGAGCTGAAGCCACGGCAGAGGCAAGCTTTTAGAGGCATGCCAATGTAGGGCAAGTTTGGGATGACGGGATGGCTTGTGCCATGACACACACCCACACCCACACCCACACACCCACCCACACCCACCTACACACACACACTGGGAACAAGTGAGCGCCTGCAGAGTCACCACGCCACTGCTGAGCATCTGCCCCACCCAGGCAGCCAGTCTCCAGCTGAGGGACAGATCATCTGCTACAAAGACTCCATGTGCTGGGAGGCACAGGTCAGGTTCCCCAGGGCTTCACCCATGACCTCCTTCCAACCTTTCCTTTTGTGAACAGGTGGCGGGGCACTGAGGCCTGACACACTTCCTCATCAGTCCATCCCACAGGCAGCAGTTTGATGGTAGGCAAAACAAATACAGACACTCAAGAGATGCCTCTCCCAGTGGGCAACCCTAGGGTGAGAGACACTAAAGAAAACCTGGCCGACTCCTCAAAGAAGGTGGAAAGTAAAGGTTATGCATCACAAGGAACTCGTGGGGAACAAGAGAACTTGGTGTGCTCTCTTCTGTTCCCCCACACCCCAGGGACTGATCATCTCAATGCCAGTGGGACTCTGCAAAGGGGCAATTCCATGGTTGGTCCCCTGAGCCGTGCCTTGCTCGGAGAGACTGTCCTACATTCTGCTGCCTTCTTCAGGCCCATTTGCTAAAATCATGATCACTGAGTCACTCAAGTTCAATCTACGTGTAATACATTAACACCTGAAATACTGCACATGGCCCAAGCCAACTGGGTTGCCTAGAGTGGGAGAAGAGAGGGGAAGTCCAGCCGAGGGAGTCCCTGAACCATCTCTCTGTTCTCAAGCAGATCTGTTCTTAGTACAAGCTAACAAGGTATCAGGAAAAACCCAACCACTATCTCCATTGTGGAGATCCATGAGTGACTGAGCTCAAGTCTTTCAACAAAAGGTCTTTCTTTGGGTGCACTTGAATCTCTCCCCTAAGGGATCTAACATCTTGGTACCTCCCTTTCAACCTAGACATGGGCTTTCGGGGTAGACACGGTGGGGAGTAGGTATTGCTCCTAAACAATTCATCACGGTGTCTGGCTGCCATATCGACGTGTAGTTCTAGGGAAACAACACCAGCAGGATCTGAATCTTCCCAAAGCCAGGATATTGGCAATTCCTGTAACACCACGAGGTGCCTCAGCAAGAGCCCCTCCAGAGACACGCCCTGATGCAAGGATTCTCTAAGCTCAAACACCCAAAATATAAATGAGCAAACAAATAAAGAAGAGCCAAAAAGAAAAAAGGAAAACAAAAAACAAACCAAAACAAAACAAACAAACGACTCTAGCTCATATTTCCCTGAAGCTGCCTTTTACAAAGAGAGAAAATTTAAGGGGTACTCAAGATTAAAATGGCATCTAAGATTGACATTTAACTAAAATGGAGTCTATGATTCAAATCACTGTTTTCTCAAGTTACCACTTCTGCTGACTGATTTCTACGCCTCCTTCTGATCAGAATATGGGTCCGTTCTCAGCTCTCACAGGCAGGATGTAACCAGGGTCTTGCCTAGTATTAACTGTGGACATGTTAACCTTGTTCACTTTCAATTTGCTGTCACAGTAGCTCTCCATCCAGCTCCCTGGAATCTAGCCCTTGGGCCAGGCAGTGCCCCACCTCCTACGGCAGGCAGCCTCCTGGAGGGAGTGGCTGGTTGGCTGCTTGCTTTGAGTCATGGGACACCAGTGGGAAGAATCTGGCCGGTGCTATTTTGGCCATGAACTGGGAAATCCCTTGGCTCTTAGCCTGCCGCTGGTATAGAAACAAGGCCTCGGTCCGTCCCCTTATGGTGGGGGCTATGCTGGAGACAAAAGGGGGACCCCAGCATGAGCCTGGAGGTCCCTGGCAGTGGACGAATAAAATGCAACCAATCTCATCACTTTGATGCCAAAAGAATTACTGCTTGTTGTTTCCTTTCTCTTCAACCAGCTGTGTTAAAGCACCAACAAGCAGAGTGAAAGCTACTGACTGCTGTCTCCCCATGTAAGGCCACTGGGAGCAGGGACAGAGCAAAGTGCAGGAGGACAAATCCAGCCCTCAGCACTGCATCCCAGGCTCCAAGAGGCGTCCTGGGACCAAGAGCTGGGGAAGGAAGAGTTGTGGAAGAAAGGGACAGAGAAAAGGAAAAAGGAAATACCCCAAACACCCTACTGCCCTCTCCCATGATTTTGTTAAGAATTGGGCATTGTCCAAGTCAAGTCAAGACTTGTTTCCTCAGGGAGAGCAAAAAAAGAAAAGAAAAGAAAAAGAAAAAAGAGAAAGGAAAAGAAAAGAAGAAAAGAAAGAAAAGAAAGAAAGAAAGAAAGTGAAGGAAAAAAACAAAACCCAAGCACCTTCAATCTATTTTCTTGGCTGGAAGCCGGAGCAAATCCAGCAGATATTTACACAAGGGCCCAACCATGTATGAGAACAGGATGACCAGCTTCCCGTGGGTCATGGTCATGAGAGTCTGGTGTCCCGAGGCCCAGATGCGATACCAGGGGCCGTAGAATGGGTCTGAGATGGCCGGACACAGCATGTTGTTCAAATTCACTTCGGTGACCTGCAGGGACAAGGGAGGTAGAGTGAGCGTTCGCCATCCTTAGGCTTTCTCTGGCTTCTGCCAGTTCAGCCATCTCTATCTAATGGGGGACTAGACAAGTAGGGATTGACAAATCCCTACCTGTTCATAATGGGATTTCTCTCCCCTAGGTTTTATGAGTGAGTCAAGGCTAGAGCCTTCTAGTGGTGATGGAGGAGGTCGTCCAGTGGAAAAGCTGGTTTTGCTTTGTCTTGCCTTCTGGGTTCAGCCAGAGAGCCCATTTCTATTCCTAAGCTTCTACTATGTGCCTAGTCCCCAGAGAGGTGTTATGGGAGAAAAGAGCTGTCAACGGCATGATCCCTGCCTCCAAATAACTGGCAACCAATCAAATTGGGGTGATCAGTCTACCATATCTGACCTCAGACCAGAAGGTGCTGACTGAGTTTTCCCCAACAGGAGATCTGCAGAGTGTACAGAATGGGGCTGAGTCCTCAGGAAAGATTCATGGGTGAAGGAGCACCTGAAATGCCTCATGATAATGGATGGATGGGCGTCACGGCGAGCAATGGAGTAAGCAGAGCTTTACTTGTAGGAGGGGTAGGACTGAGCATGGTATGTATGGTGACATGAGGACACTGACTCCTCTGGAATCAAGGAGACCCAGGAGAGAGCAATAAGAATAAGGGTGTGAAAGTCATACTGCTTCATCCCTATGTTCAGGAAGCATGCATGCCTTTGACAAGGAGCTCAAAGCACCCCTCAAGGTAAACCAGAGCAGAAAAATACACCAGGGAGGGAAGAGAAGGTGACGACTTCTACAAAGGCACTGGTGACATCACCGACAGGCCCTAGGCCTGCAAAGTCCCACAAGGCTCCACATGGCTAATGAATGCTCCATTTATGCCGCTCGCACACAAAACCAGACATGCCACTCCGCTCTGAGGATGGCCATGGAACCTGCCTTCCAGAGACTTTCAAGTCCTCATGTTAAAGACAAGTCCTCACCACCTGTCGGGGAGCTTGGCATCTTTGTACCATGTCACAGAGGGGTGCAGAGCTCTCTGCCCTCGAGGAAGAGGTGACTCACCCAGAGCAGTGGCAGAGCCAGGACTTGATCTTGGGTCTCCTGACTCCCAGTCCCAGTCCTGAGCTCTTCCTTTTCACTTTGCCACCAATAGACACCCATGCACTCAGCAACCTTGGCCTCTGGATAACTCAACTACTGAGTTCGGCCATCATTCTCGCTCCAGGCAGGTCTGAACACCCCAGAATGCCACAGGAGTGCCCCAACACCGCACTTCCACTGGCCACACAGTGCAGGGCCTGGGAGTAGGCCCAGAATGGACCTAAGGTCAGAAGCTTACCCAGGCCCACAGTGACAGTTAGGGTCCGGCCTCCCCATGGGGTCCACAGCAAACCACTTTCCAATTGCAACTCACTGTTTCCAACCCAAGTGGCCACGAGTGAAAGGCATCCTTGCCTCCTCATGGATGAACGAAACAGTCGTTACTGGAGGATTCAGAACACTCTTTACAGAGGCCAAGGCTATAGATCATAAATCAGCAACCCAGACACAACAATCTGACGGCCTGGCCTTTGGCGTCTTGCATTTTCAAAACAAAACGATACACCAGCGCCAACCAGGATTATCAAGATTTATGGAGAAGACTCCAAGCAGAGGGGAGAGAACGGGCTAGAACCAAACTTACCAGGCCCAGGATCTGCAAGACGGTGAAGTGGTAAAAGAACATGAGGCCAGTTGAGAGCAGGGCCCACCGGAAACTGCTGAGGGGCTCTGGGGTGTAAGCACCTGGAGGAAAAGGGGAGATGGTGAGAAAGCAGAGTTGGTGACCCACTTCGGCTCCTTTGCCCCATGAGGGTGCAGGTGTTGAAGCCACAGCTGCTGCCTGCTGATTACCCCCTTTCACTGTTCAGTGACAGCTACCTAAGAGACAGCCCTGCTGATTAGCTGGGTACTCCAATCAGCCTCCGTTCTGCCACGTAATGCTGGGGCCATTACCTAGACAGGGGTTTTCTTTATTGTAAAAGAAATAAATTAAAATAATAAAATAAAATAAGATGTGACTAGAACTGAAATGTGCTGTAACTCTAAAATATATACTGAATTTGCATATGAAAAACAATGTAAAATATCTTACATTTGTATATGATTATAAGTTGAAATGACAATATTTTGATGATATAGAGTTAAGAATGTAAGGTTAAAATTTAATTTAAGAAAAGTAATACATGCTCATTGAAGGAAATTTATAAAATGTTAAAAAGTAGAAGCAAAATGGGGGAAAAGAAGAAAAAGATCACAGCTCTCCATTACCCAAATGCAACCACCACTAACCAACGCATGGGTACATCTTCTTGTTTTTTTTTCTCTATGCCTCAGGAGTTCCTTTTCTTTCTTTTTAAATTACCAATTTGGATTTAACTGTATATAAAACTGTATATCTTTTATTTCCAACATTTATTTTAATCATCCCCTCATGTTTCAGAAGGGAAATGTCACTGAGGAAATAATTGCATGATGGTTGAGAATGGTAACTTTGATGTCAGATGGACTTGGTTTCAAATCTGAATTCTACCACTTGCTGGCTGTGTGACCCTGGAAATGTGTTTAAAGTCCTCAACTCTCAGTTGACTCGTCTGTATAATGGGGATAATGGTCCGACCTACTTCCTAAAGTCGTTGTGAAGAGTAAAGGACGTAATATATTGAGAGCTCTTAGAACAGATCTGATGTAATACAAGTGTGCAATATGTGTTAGATGCTATCATTATCACACCATTATTATTATTCAAATAACTAGGGTGACCAGACATCCTATTTTAATCGGACAGAAAACAACAGTGCTGTCCTGTTTCAAATGGCATGTATGGTCAGCCTGCTGACACCTTGAATTTAGCCCAATGAGACTAGGCTGACGATACGTACCGTTTGAAATGGGACAGTACTATTGTTTTCTGTCCTGTTTAAAAATGGGACATCTGTTCAGCTCACAAATAACTAAAGAATATGCCACAGCCAATGGTTCTGCCACATCCCAAATGTTAGACAACTCCCTCCCTTTGAAACAGCAAGACTGATATATTTTCCCTCTATCATCAATAAGAACCACCATCCCAGTAGGCTTGGATGTATTCCAGAGCTTGCAGAGCAGGGATATGGATCATAGAATGTTGTGGTTTCACTCTGAAAGGAAACTTGGTGGGGGATGCTCCAGCATGAAAGGAACCAGGAACCCTCCACCCCAAGCAAGTATGTGGTAACATTACCTCCTGGAATAGTATTTTCCCAAGTCAGTCTTTCACTGGCTCATCCCTTCATTCGCTAGTTATTAGGCACCTATTACAGTAGACTCTCAGTTAACTGGCACCCATGGAGATTGGTAGATGCCAGATAAATGTAAGTAGACTGTCCATCAAGCAGAGCTCAAGCAACTGGGACTGTTAAGCAACTAGCAAAAACTTTTGGCTGGTTACTTGTGATTAACGCTGGTTGCTTGAGTTCTGGTTAATGGAGAGTCTACTGTATATTGCAAGCCCCGTGCCAAGCTTTAAGGATAGCAAAATAAAGAAGAGAGGCTCCCTGCAGTCTCAGACTGAGTCTGGCATATGAGAAAGACAAGCCAGTCAACAGTGAGAAACCGGTATGATGGGTATGATGACCAAGCTCTGTGCCACATATTATGGGAGGACAGAACTCAGCTTGCAGGGAAGGTGTGGGAACGAGGGCTCCTTCTTGATAGAGTGGGGTCACAGAGTCCTGAAAGACTTAAGGAAGGGCCTAGGCATGCCAGAGCAGCAGCCTGCACTAATGCAGACATGAGTGGGAAGCAATTGAGAGAACGATGAGTAAGCTGTGGGGCCACAGAGGAGAGTGTGATGGGGCAGTCAGCAGAAGTAAGACTCAAGAGGTTGGCAAAGCTGGTCTGCTCCTAACTAGGCCATGTAGGGCCTGACAAGCCAGGCTGGGGGCTTTGGCCTTCATCCCGAGCTGCTGGATCACAGGCCCAAATACTTCATCTCAAGAAGGTAATTGGGAGCAGCAAAGTGACCAGGGACAAAGAGACATTAGGGATGCTGGAGACTGGCCAACTAGAAAGCCCATGCCCTTTCTAAAGAGGGCAACCACCACTCAACTCTATCCAATCATTGCCTCACAGGGACGTGGGTCCAGAGTTGCCAGTTGTTTTCACTTTGGCAAGAGAAGCCAGAAATATGAACTTTCATGTGGAATTTCCTGAGTTTTAAATGTTGGCAAATAATTCAAAATGTTTTAAGAATGCTCAACAGACCAAACAAAACATGTCTTCTTGGAGGGATTTCAGCCCATGGGTGGCCAGCTTTGAGCTCTGCTGCAGAGCCACGGACAACAGTGGAGGGGTGGAAGCAGGAAAGTGATGTGATCACATTGTGTGCTTGAGAACGATCACACTGGTCCACTAGCATATGGGGGATGGACTGGAGCAGAGGGGCGTCGAGGCAGGGAGACCGAGAAGGAGACTGCTGCAGGCACCTGTGCAGGGAAGAAGGTGGATGGCCTCTGAAGATAAGAATGTTGAGGCTGGGAAAAAGTGGAGAAGACTGGCTGATGGGAAGAAGTGCAAAGAAAGACCTAGGAAGATTCCCAGTGTTCTAGCCTGGACATCATTGGGTTGATGATGCCAATTATTGTCATGGAGAAGAGAGGAGAAGGCAGACTGGGGAGAAGATAGAGATACGATGTGGCCAATTTTAGATGTGTTGAATTCAGATGCCTGTGGAATATCCAAGTGGAAATAGTTCTTATGTGGCTGGATGCACCCTGGGAAATACGGTATGATGGATAAGAGTGTGGACACTGGAGCGTGACAGACACAGATTTTTCAAATTCTGGCTCTTATCACTTATTAACTCCAGGGCCTTGAGCAAGCCTCAGTACCCCTTGAACTCAGTTTCTCGCATGTATAAAATGGGGTGCCAGTGCCTACTCCACAAGGATGTTGGATAGGTGAGATCATTTAAGTAATGATTGCAGTGCCTTATCTGGGATTTCACAAATGCTGGTTATTTTTACTATTACAGGCATATCTCAGACCTATTGCAGGCCCAGTTCCAGACCACCACACTACAGTGAGTCACACAAATTCTTTGGGTTTCCCAGTGCATATAAAAGCTATGTCAATACCATACCGAAGTCTATTAAGTGTGCATTATATTACAAAAGGTACATACTTTAATTTAAAAACATTTTACTGGTAAAAAAATGCTAATCATCATCTGAGCCTTCAGTGAGTCATAATCTTTTTGCTGGTGGAGGGTCTTTGCCTCAATGTTGGTAAAAATGCAGTATCTGTGAAGTGCAGTAAAGTAAGGTGTGCCTGTATATGAGTCACAGAAGCAGTGAAGAGGATGGAGCCGAACATTCAGATATAGGTGTCATTAGCACGTGATGGTAACGGAAGTCATAGGAGCATATGTGGACCAAAAGAGGAAGAAAGCTGGGGGCAGAACACTATAGGGGTGGGATGTCGAGGGGAGAAGAAGACTGAGATGGGATGACTGAAGCCAAGCAGATCTTCCTGGGGAGCAGCTCAGCTTTGATATCTGAGTCAGAAGGCCCTTTGATGGTATCAAACTCATTCCTCCCTTTTATAGATGGGGAAACTAAGGCTGGAAGATGGACAGTGCCAGCCAGAGTCACAACAGCAGAGGGCCGGGCTCTCAGACACTGTCAGGGGACTCACCGCTCAATGCCCCTGTTACCACTTGTCTAGCCTCTTTCCTTGTCTCCCCATGCAGATCAGCGTGCCTCAGGGTCGGTGACCGTGTGGGACTCATGTCTGTGTTCCCAGCATATAGCACAGTGCTTGGTTTGTGAAAAGGCAATGAACAATGCCCTTAAACACTTTGTGCATGTTCTCGTCTGCTGATAAGTGGGAACTGGGCACAGTGTTGTCATCCTGGCTGCTGGGGACATAAAGGGGAGGAAGAGGGGACCTGGAGGACCTACAGGTGCTGAGGCTGCTGCTCAGGCCACTTCTCAAGCCCCAAGCCATTTTCCCCAGGTATCCCTTCCTTCAGGCCTGTGCTCGGCTCCCCCTAGTGGCAGACAGGCAGTAGTGACAGACCCCGTGGGCCAGGTGGCGTCTGAAGGACAGAGACCAGAGAGGGAAGTGTCCTCAGCCAGAAGGCAGCTCAGCTACAGGCCTGGAGAAAGCGGGGATGAGGCCTCCACTGCTGGGCAACGCTGCTCTCCTCGTGCTCCTCTCAGCCCTCCCCTGTGCTATGGCAGGTGGGGAACACTCAGATCCTGCCAGGGGCCATGCTTCTCAGCGCACTTGCTGCCTCGGGCCCAAAGCCCCACTTTAGTACCACTCCATCTGTGTAGCCTCGTAACATCCCACCCAACTGTTAGTTCCCTGAGGGAGGGGCCATTTCTGAATTAGCTCTTCACCTCCAGCATCTGGTTCACAGTAGGCACTCAGAAAATGATCAGTGCACGGGCATGACCTCTCCGGAGAAACATAAAACTATAACCCTTTGGCTCAACAATCCTACCTGGAGGACTACCATTGAATACCTAAAACACCAAGAATCCGCCCTTATTTGCACTAAGATATTTACACCTGCACTGCCTATAATATTGAGAAATTAGAAACACATCAAATGGGGAGATAAGTTAAGTAAACTCTGAAACCTCAGTGTTATGCAATAGTCCACTGCCATTCAAATAACAACCAGACAACCCGAGTTCCTGGCTTGTAATGGCAACTGTTAAAGAACACCAAACAGTATGTCGATGGTGGAAAATAACAGCTTTGTGGTTTAAAACAAAGGCCTGTGTCAGGCAGCCTTGGATTTGAATTCTGCCTCTGCCACTGTCTACAGGGCTGACCTTGGGGAAATGGTGCTACCCTTCTAAGCCTGTTTTCCAATATAGAGACTGGAGGTAACATCTACCTCTCGGGGCTGCTGAGTTTGGAATAAGGTATGGAAAAGTAAACACAGCAGCGAGCCTGGCACAGAGAAGGCAGCTGCTATTTTTATCATGCCAACCACAGGCCTCTAAAATCTCATAAAAGACCGGAAGACAGAGGCTCTTGTAAGAAGTGATCTGCTCTAGGAAGGGGGAACTTTGACCATGGTCTCTACTGCCTTTTCACTGTTATTGGTTCTTTTCATTGCCAAGATGATAAAATATTCCATTTCTTTGAAAAATAAGGGAAGAAAGAAAGAAAGAAAGCACCCTGAGAACAGATGACCCATTAGATATAGACAGATAAGAGTACGCAAATTGTATGCAAACACACATCATTCTTTTTTCTATATACCTGGAGGTGGCCTGTGGGGTAATCCCAGAGAAAAACCAGTTTTCTTTTAAAGAAAAATAGAAAGTTAAGCACTTTCAGAAAAATTAAACACAGAAAACTACTTTTTTTTTCTATTTTAGGAAAAAATGTGACATTTTCTGCTAGCATCTTCTACCCCAGGAGGATAAAAGCATTTCAGCTCTAAAGGCAGGGGGAAACATAGATAATAGCTTTTTCTGAAATTGATTTCTGCCAGAAAGAAGCTTTATGAGTGCTGGGAAAGAAGTCAATTGCACCACCAGCAGTGAAGACCTATCCCCAGAGAGGCTTCCCAAGGACCCTTTCTCTTATAATCCCACCCAGGAAGAACTTAACACCAAGGAAATGAGACTGTGCACAGTGGCGTCCCCTTCTCCAATCTTCTTCCTGCTACCTTCAACTCATTCACTCCTACATGTTATCCACTCATTCAACATTGACTGAGTACATGCTGGGCAACATATTCCATGTGAGGCAGTGGGCGTAAGGAGGCAAAGACAGCCCCTGCCCTTGAGAAGGACCCTGCAGCTTACAAGTGAACAATGAGGTGGTGCAATAAAGTAAGCCCAGTAAGTCATGGGGACACCAAGGAGCTGGAGAAGATAACAGTTGAGGTGAATTTTGAAGAATAAAAAGGACTTGAGGTAGGAGCTAGAAGGAAGGAAATGACAACACTGGGCAGTGGACAGAAAAGGTGTGGAAGCATGGAGCATAAAGTGGGAGGGGACATGTGTCAGGAGATGGAGCTAGAGAGATAGACGAATGGGGTCAAGTCATCAAGAGCCTTGTTTGCCAGGTCTGGGAACTCAGCCTTTATCGTAGACACAAAGAGAAGCCATTAAGGTTTTAAACAAGGGCAGTCCAAGGTCAATTTATGCTTCAGCTAGCTAGACTGCTATGGTAACAGTGTGGATGATGGTCTGAAGAGGGACCAGACTGAAGACCAGTTCAGATTCTGCTGCAGGGCTACAGATGACTTTGGAATTTGTCTGACACAAAGGAGACTTCTAGGGTGGCTCCCAGTTCTATGACTATAGTAACTGAGAGGAGTTGATTGAGAAGAGAGACAAGTTCAAGTTGGAGCATGCTGACATTAAAAGGATATCCAAGCAGACATCTCCCATAGGCTGTGGATGTCCAGGTCTGGTGCTTAGGAGAGGGACATGGCCTGGAACCAGAGCATGGAGTATGGAGAAGATTAAGAAGGAAGAGTCCACAGAATGAAATTAAAGGAAGAAGGACAGGACCTGGGAAACAGCAATAGTTGCCAGAAGAAAGAGGATCCCCAAGGAGATGAAAGGTGACCACTAGCCACATGTGGACATTTACATTTAAAAGAAATAAAATTAGATATATCATTCCTCAGTGGCACCACATTTCAAGTGCTCAATAACTGTGTGTGGCTAGTGGCTACCATATTGGATAGAGCAGAGATAGATCACGCTCATCCGCATATAAAATTCCACGAGGAACACACTTCTCTGGAGAGGTACCATAAAGGAAAGACAAATAAACAAACAAAAAACTTCCACTAGGTTTGGCAAAATGCTGGTCACTGGTAATCTTTACTAGAACAATTAAAGGAAAGTAGCGATACAGGAACTAGCTGAAAGGAGATGAAGGGAAGTCTTCTAGGTGCATAAGGGGAGGAAGGGAATTCCAGGAAGAGGGAACAGGATGTGAAGTCAGAGAAATCTTCAGCCAAACTCCCGATATTTCAATCGCTTCTCGGAATGCCCCCTATCATATGTTTGCTCTTACCCGACCTACCTCTCCCCATGATGAGCCCGCTTCATCTCTAGCCCTCTAAAGTAGTCCCTGGTTTTTCTCCTTCAGCCTATGTAGCTACAGTAGTGTGACTCCTAGAGCATTTGAAATTGCATATGTGGCTGACATGTTTTTGTTGGACAGCATTTGTCTGTACTCTCTGTCTACAGTCCCTCTCTTCCCATTCTCTCTTAACCTGCTCTAATCAAGTTTCCACCAAACAGCTCCAATCAAGGTGACAAATAACCTTTTCAGGACTAAATCCAATGATCAATTCTCGGGCCTCATCTTACATTCCCTTTCAGTCTTAAAATATTCTTCATTTGGCTTTAGGGATACTTGTCTTAGTTCTCCTCCTGCCTCACAGCCTGCTTCTTCTCAGTCTCCTTTACTGATTCTTGCTCATCCCTCTGACCTCTGAATGCTGGTGAGGATCAGGCTGCAGAACTCAGAGCTTTTCTCTTCTCTATACACTCTTGTTCCCTAGGTGATTTCAACCAATCTTATGGCTTTAATATGATCTACATGCTGAGGACCCCAACCTTTATTTCTCAGCCTGGACCTCTGCCTTGAACTCCAGGCTCACATAGATCACAGCCTACTCAACACTACACTTGGATATCTAGAGGGCATCTCACTCTTAAAACCAACTTCAAATCTTGGCTCCCAAGGCAGACTGTTACAGTCCTGGCTCCCAGTGAATCACACTACCACACTATCCATACCCTTGTGCATTCCCCTCCCACAATAATTTGGCCTTGTGGTCACACAGCTCAGTCATGTAACTTGCTTTGGTCAATGGGACATCATAAAAAAAGATGCAATCAAAGGCTTGATAAGCTTCTGTACATTTCCTCTTGAGATACTACCCTGAGAATGCAATACCATGAAAGGCCATGTGGATAGAGAGGCCTAGCCATCCCAGATATTCTAGCTGAGCCCAGGAAAAACCAGTAGGAAAATGTCTTAGTCAGCTTGGGATGCCACACCAAAATACCATGGATTGAGTAGGTTAAACAACAGATAACTCCTCACAGTTCTGGAGGCTAAGAAATCCAAGATCAAGGCACTAGCAGATTTGGGGGCTGGTGAGAACCTACTTCCTGGTTCACAGATGTCCATCTTTTTGCTGTGTCCTCACATGGTGGAGGACACTAGGGAGCTCTCTGGCCTCTTATAAGGGTGCTGATTCCATTCTTGAAAGCCCCATTCTCATGACCTCATCTTACCTTAATTACCTCCCAAAGGCCCTATCTCTAAATGCCATCACATTGTGGTTAAAACTTCAATAAATGAAAGTTGGGAAACAAACATTCAGTCAATAACAAAGAACAAGCCAGTTAACCCACACAGTTGTGAGAAATAATAAGTCATTGATTTAAGCTACTGTGTTTTAGTATTTTTTATTACACAATAGAAAACTGAAAAAGCACCCTCCATAAAAATAAACAAGCACAGAAATACCTTCTCCTAGTCTTTCTTTTCTCAATAAATGGCTATCCGCCTAAGTTACTCAAAAATCTTTGAGTCATCATTGATCCCTCTCCTTCTCTCACCCCTACATCTGTCCCATCGGCAAATCCTTCTGGTTGTACCTTCAGTATGTATCCAGAATCCAATGACTTTTCTCTGCTTCTGCTGTTAGGATACTAGCCCAAGCCTCTATCATCTCCCCGGATTGTTACAAGTACCATCTATAGGTTTCTCTACAGACTAAGTTCATCACAGCCAATGTTGACGCTGTTGCAATAAGGCAAGTCAGGGATGATGCGATCTGAACATAAACAGGAGTAGTGGAAGTGAATTTGAGAAAAGATAAGGAGGTAAAATGGACAGGATTTGGTCACTGATTAAATGCGGAGAGGGGTGGCAAGGGAGAAACGTGGAGGGCCAATGATTATCTTTAGATTTCTGCAATGAATGAGTGGTGCTATAAGTCAGTGGGATGGAGAACACTGGAGAGGGTGCAGGTTTGGGGACAAAGAAGAGAATGACAAGTTTTTAGTTCCTGACAACAAAGCCATCCCATTTTTGGTACCCTCTAAATGAGACATCCCGGTTTCTAGCTTTTTGCAAGCCTTAGTTGCCCAGAAGATATATCTCTGGTTGGCATGACAACAAGGTGATCATGGATATGGGGCTCCCCATTTTCCCAGTTATTGAGTGAAAACCCAAGTCAGGTTTCCCTTCATGCAGGCATCTGGCTGAATGAACTGCTGTTTAATGTACAAGGAAGTATATAGGCTGTCCGGAGTTGGTGTCCAGGTAGAAGGTCCATCTTGTCAGCCCCCTATCCTGAGGGGCTCGGGAACCCACTCAGGCCAGGCTTTACCCTCAAAGTGCCACGCAGAGACTGATAGAAACACCCAGCCTATGGCTAAGGCAACTCAAAGACCCATGTTGATCCACCAGGATGAGAGAGCCAGGCCTTTGCCAACAGTACACAGAGAGAGGACCCTGGGCTGTCAAAGAATTCAGTAGGTGGACCTGGCCTAGGAAAGTCAGTAATGGAGTCCAGAAACCCAGGTCCTAGCTTCTTATCAAGTTGCTATGTGACCACGTGTGTGGATCAAAACCTCTCACGGGGAAAGCCCAGGTCCTCCCTCCCTCCCTTGCAGGAGCACTGTAGGAATAGAAAAGCTAAAGGAGAATGGAGATACGCCAGAGAAAAGTGCTACTTAAACACAGCACATCATTGTGCCTCCCACCGTTCTGCAATTAGTATTAGCTGGGTCTCTGGTGAGCTTTCAGCAAGGGAGCCCGACTCATGGCTCATTTGAGGCAATGCACCTTAACCTTCTGTCTGTATCAAGATCCCCCGTGGTTGGAGTGGCTCTCAAACTTGAGCAGGCATCAGAATCCCCTGGAGGGGCTTGTTAGAAGGCAGCTTGCTGGGCCCACCCCACAGCTTCTGATTTGGTAGGTCTAGGGCAGGGCCTAGAATCAGGAATCTGAGAATTTGGATTTCTAACAGGTTCTCCGGTTGAGTAGCAGCAGCTGCTGCTGCTGCTGGTGGTCCAGGGACCACACTCTGAGAACCCCTGTCCTTGAGAATGTGTGGGAAATGCAGAGTACTGTGTCCAGCCCCAGAGGCTTGAATCGAGAAGATCTGGGTGTGCTGGAATTTTCATTTTCGTAACAAGCACCTCAGGAGATTCTGATGCTAGGTCCTCCGACCACACAGGAGGATCCCTGACTCGGGGGGAAATTCTGAAGTTTGAAGAGATATCAAGAGGCCTACAGACAGCTACCACCAAAGGGGCCACAATCCAGCCAGGTGCAAGGAGCAGTGTCTCCTGGAAGCCGGTAAAATTAAGGCAGGAAATGCTTAATCCTCTGCTCCCACAAAGTGCTCCTGAACCCCAGTTACTTCTTCCTTAGCAAGTAAGTCTTCAGAAACCCATCTACCCTCCGCCCCTTGCACAAAACTCAGGCCTTGGCCAATTTTTTCAAATTCCCCAGTTCCTCTCTCACCCACTAAGCCCTTGGGAGCCCTCAGCTTCTACCTGAGTCCCTTACCCTTCTCCCTGCCCCTCACCTGACCAGCCAAGTGGAACTGGGAAGCCAGTGAAAGAGGAGCACTTTCTCAGCATGCAGATGCTAGCTGGGCAGGAGGGACAATGTGCTAAAGCAGGGAAGGGACAAAACCTCTAACTGGGCTTAGTATGACCTTGGGGTCAGTTTTCAAGCCATCATTGGCCAAAGTGCTCTGGCTTAGCTGTCCCAGAAGCTAGCACAGGAGCTGTAACCTAACCTCATCCTCTATGAGACAAGCTTAAAGCCCACTCAAGAGACAAGTGGCTTGCCGGGATCAAATAACATTGGGGTTCTTGCACCCCAGTTTCCAGAAAGGTCCCCGAAGACCATCGGATTGGCCTGTACTTCAAAATCGCCCTTCTTACCCAGGGGCTACTGCTTCCCGATTCTGAAACAGGAGCTCCCTCTAGCGAAACACAAAGGGGTTTCCAGGCTGCCTGGAGGCAGGGCTTCCTAAGCTTCCTCCCTCCACCCACAGACCCCTCTGGCAGTGCGGGGACACTGACAAATCCCTTCTCAGAACAATGCTTTAAATGCATGAAATAAAAGGCAAAGGGCTATAAAATAAGCCAATAATATTAAAAGTTGTCAAAATACGTAAACAGATTTGAAATATGGTCCATCTGGGGTTCTTTATTAATGCATTTAATAATCAGCTCTAGCAGCAAGTCTAATTGCCACCATAATTTCAAAGCCATGAGGAGCTAAACAGTCTTCTGAGCTGCCCGCAAGCCCCGTAACGTGATAGGAAGCCATCTGTGATTGCTGCTGACAACAACGATGCGGGTGTGCCCGTTGCCTACATTCATGGGCTGCATTTCTGCTAGAGGTTAGGGAAAAGAAAGATGTGATCTTTTTTCCCCTATCCCAGTTAATGGGTCCTTAATTCACACTTGGGGACTTCAGGTTAAGAACACCTACCTAAATAAAAAGAACCACAATCAAGCAACAAAAAACCCCACTGGAATGAAAGTGGTGGTGGTGGGGATTGTGTCACCAGCCCTACAGGTCTGAAGGTGTGCGGGTGCTCTCCCATACCCAACCCATGGCTGACTTTTCTCCAAACCTGGTTGCACCATCAACAAATCCTTCCACATCTGCCACTGCTGCACAGCATGGCCCTCCCACCTCCTACCCCTAAGGACGCTGCTCCCTCTGGCTGCTCCAAGCACAGGCTGTTCTTTCTCATCTTTCTATTGTCACGGCAAGCTTTGTGGGGGGCAAGAGGAGTTGAAGATTTATCTAGCTCCTTGCTATGGCTTCTAGATGTTTTCTCTTCTCTTTTTCTTTTAATCTCAGGTTTCTCTCCCTCATCATTGCCACCACTCCCCCCACCCATTTTTACAAGATTTAATGGGAAAAAAAAAAGGCTTTTACATTAAGCCTTTTCCTGCCAGCATTCTGGGAGGTTTCAACATCCATGCAGGTGTCAGTTCCAACAATCTCACCTCATGGTCTCTTGAACCCCCTCATCTCTGCAGATCTGCAAGCTCTATTCCACCTCCTCACCCACAATCCACTTCAGTCAGCACAACTGTTCTGCCTCAGGATCATTTGACCACAAACTCCCAGAGTTTCAGCTTTCATACCCTCATTCCTATGTGGACACGCTGGTAGACCTCCCTGTGACCTCTGACCCTTTGATGCCCCTTAACTCCCTTCCTGGATTTCCTCCTTGGTCTGCAGCTCTCTTCTCTCCCCACTTCCTTCCATATCAGCTTGGATCTTATGACCAATCACTTGAACTCTTACACTAGCACCCTCTTCACCCCTCCAGTTCCACACTGTTACTGCCCCACCCTCACTAGTTTATCTCCAAGAGATGGCCTGCTAAAGGTGAGGGCCTAGAAAACCGCACAGACCTCCTTTTATTACATTAATATGCAGAATCATTGTACATTAGCAAGCAGACTCCACACTAATAATAGGAAATTTATATAGTGCGAATTAAGTGACTGTTACAAGCATGTTACATAAATGCATACATTTAATGCTCATTACAATTCTTTGAGGAAGTACTATTATTCTGATTTTACAGAAGAAGCAACTGAAGCACAGAGAAGTTAAGGAACTTGGCCAAGGTAACACAGCTAGCAAATGACAGGACCAGGTAGTCTAGCTTCATCGTACACATCTCAGAAGAATCCATATCTGGGAAGCCAGCGCTGTTCACCTTCCTCTCTATTCTAAATTGTCAGCTCCCCTAACTGGGTGGGAAATAAGTTCAGGCCCACTCTACAGATCTGGCCACCTTGGGTTCTCAGCGTATGAAGCAAGAAGTTCACATACATGTCAAGACCAAAGCTGGAAGCTCCAGTCCAGCCTACCAGAGGAGCCCCGCCTGCATTTGGAGGTACTGGGTACCTCCAAAAATGAAGTGGAATTCTGTTTCCCATTCCACTACTATTCCTGGGTGACCTGCCCTTGGTAGGAACCCGAAAGGACGAAAGTGGGTAGCAGGATTACCAAAACTCTACCCCAAACCCTGAATATCCCTCACTTTCTGGATGTTCCACACCTCTAACACTATTTATAAAGCCCCAACATCAGATGGCTTCCTCAAGCCAGATGTTCTGCTCCTTCACTCAGACTTCTGAGCTTTCCTGCAGAAAACAGGGTGACTGTACAGACCAGTGACAGAAATATGCATGGAAATTTGCTTCAAGCAGACCTCCTCAGTGCTAGTACCCAACTTCTAGAGCTGCACTGTTCAGTATAGTACAGTTGACCCTTGAACAACATGGAGTTAGCAAGCAACACCAGCCTTCCACACAGTGGAAAATCTGAATATAACTGTAGACTCCTAATCGTCCTTTGGTGTCTTCAAGGGATTGATTCCAGGGCCAGCACAGATACCAAAATCCACGGATGTTCAAGTTCCTTACATACCAATGGTATGAAACAACACATACAGTTGGCTCTGCACATCCTCAAATTCCCAACTGTAGATAGAAAATGCTTTGCTCAACCCACAGTTGGTTGGATCTAAGGATGTGAAACTCATGGGTATGGAGGACCAACTGTATTTTTACTGAAAATAAAACAAAACAAAACATATAAAATCTGTGTGGTTCAAGAGCGAACTGTAGTAGCTACTAAAGATATGCACCTATTTCCATTTCAATTCAATTTCATTCAATTTAAATCAAATGAGAAATTCCTCAGTCCTTGTTCCTCAGTTGCACTTAGCCACATTTCATCTGATGAGGAGCCACATGGAGCTAATGGCTACCATACTGAACAGAGCAGATAGAGAATATCTCCATCGTCAAACAATTCTTTTGAAAAACATGGCAACCGTCCAGAATTATCTCCTCTCATTTTCTGCACACTTACTCCTTTACTCTTCTCAATCTACCACAAAGCACCTCCATTCTCAGCAGCTGCCATCACCTTGTAGTTCATCCACTCTCCTTTCTCCCTAGTACATTAAATATTCCCTCTCACTACTGGCCTTCATCTTAGCACTTGAACATGCCCAACCTTGGACACAGAGGAGAGGGGAGTATTGGAAAGGGAATGACAGGTGACAGGAGGAGGCAAAAAGGGGGAGAAAAAGCCCTCCCTTGGCGCTGCAACACCGGTAACTTCTTCCTTCTCATCCCCACTTCTCCAGTGGCCTTACTTTTCTGGAACTCTCGGAAACAATGTGGTGCTCATGAGCACTAGTAGTCCAATGAACATGTCTACTGCCCTAGCTTCCAAGACACCAGCCACACCTTTCCTGCAATCTCCTTACACTCTTCTTCTGGATACTATTTACTGAGTGATGCTCCTCGAGGCCTTTTTCTAAGTTGTTTCTTCCCCATGGACATAGTCACCCTGGACCACCTCATCCCCTCCCATGTTTCTATCTACCACCTTTGTAACAATGATATCGAAGTCAGCCTTTAACTCAGACTCCCCTGAACAGCTCCAGAATATTCCATTGAACTGCCTCCTGGATATCTCAACCTGAATAGCCTAGAAGGGCCTCAAATTCAAGTAAAATCATCTTCCTATCTAAAATATGCTGCTTCCTTCTGGGTCCCCTCTCCGTTAGTGGCACTCTACCAGCCTCCGGCCACCTAGGACAGAATCCTGGAACTTCACAGACCTTGTCTTTGCCCTCACTCCCATAGCATATTAATTATAATAAACACTATCAATTTCGTTATTTATTATTAGTTTAAATTATGATTAAAAATATTCTTAATTGTATAACCTCATCTCCTGAAAGGATGAATATGAGACCACTGCCACCTAGTGGTGAAACACAGATAAACACCTACATAAGGCATTTCTGACACCGGAGAAATTCAAATTAAAACTGAACTAATAGACCATTATTTTTATCCAGCAGATACGGAAAAACTGACAAGGTTGGAAATACACTGTTTTAGTGAGAGGCTGTGTGGAAACAGGAGCTCTTACACATTGCTAGTGAGCATTTAAATGGTCATACCTTTGTGGACTGGGAAATAGCCATCAAAATTACAAATGCACAGTCTTTGATTCAGCAATGCCACTTTGGGGGATTTATCCTATAGATACACTTGCACATATGCCAAATGGCATTGGTATAAGGTCATTCAGTGCAGTGTTATTTATGTTAGCAAAAGATTTCAAACAACTTAAATGTCTATCAATAGGCGATGGAATATTAATAAATAAATTATGGTTTAGTACTGTAGTCTTGAGTTACGTACAAGGGCTGTGCAGAATGTTTCTAGCCATGTAATATGAAAAATAGAGGCATTTATGGCTGGAGTTTTTCCAGATAGCAAGTACCTCAGAGCCGTACCGTGGGTTCAAATCCTAGGTCGGCATCAGTACCTAAGCATCCATTTCTTCATCTCTAAAGAAGAGATGTCAGTAACACCTACCTAAGATGATTGTGGTGAGGAGTAAATGAGCTAATGTGTGTGAAGAACTTCAAACATGTGTAGCATGTCACAGTACTATATAAAACGTTACCATTTTATTACACTGTAATTTTATCACCCACACAGTTGAACATATGCTTCTGTGAAAAAGAACGCGGAAGCTTCCTACGGGCTTGACAGAAAGCTCTCTCGGAAATACTGCTAAGCAACACAGCAACAACAGCCACTAAACAGTTGTGTAGTAGTATGCTACTTTGGTATGTGCATCTTAAGAAGAAGGGAAATAAAATATTTTAAAATGTTATTTATTCAAAAAGAAACTCTTAAGAGGATATGCAAATAAACAAAAATGGTAGTAACCAGCAAAGTTCTACGGCGGAAGATTTCGATGGGGGGAAGGGGTGGGAAGGTGGTTTTTCACAAACTGGATGTTTTGTATCTTAGATTTTGAACTACAGATGGTCCCCTACTTAACGACGGTTGTTGACTTAACGTTTTTAGGCTTCACGATAATGTGAAAGCCATACACATTCAGAGAAATGATACTTCGAATTCTGAATTTGGATCTTTGCCTGGGCTGGCAACATGCAGTACGATGCTTTCTCGTGATGCTGGGCTGCGGCAGTGAGCCACAGCTTCAAGCCAGCCACGTGATCGTGAGAGTAAACAACTGATACTCCACAGCAGATGTGTCCTATCTTTTGGCTTCCCCAGGCTACATATAAAATACACTAACACTAACGATAGCTGATGAGCTAAGAAAAATGATTGCAAAAATCTCATAATGTTTTAAGGATTTGTGTTGGGCTGCATTCAAAGCCGTTCTGGGCCGCAGATTGGACATGGCTGCTCTACAGCGTATTCTCTGTTAGATGATTTTGCCCAACTGCAGGCTAATAATGTAAGTGTTCTGACCATGAATAAGGTAGGAGAAGCTGTGGTGTTTGGCAGGTTAGGTGTTGTCAATGAGTTTTTGACTGACGACATTTTCACCTTAAGATGGGCTTATCTGGACATAACCCCACTGTAAGTGAAGGAGCAGCTGTATGTTAATGAATTACATAAGAAAAGAATCAATGTGAAAACCCAGCTGATGCTATGCCCCTTCTTAAAACTTTCACTGACTTTCCACAGCTCTTAGAATAACTCCTGACCATGGCCTACAAAGCCCACCCATATCCGACCCCTGCCTGTCCCTCAGGCTCAGTGTCACCGGCCCAGCACCTGACTGCGCCTCCAGGCACAGTGCTGTTGCACATGCCATTTTGTCGGCTATAAATGTTCACATCCCCTCATCCTACACTGGTCTAGTAAACTCCTACTCATCCTCTAGCTTTCAGGTGAAATGTCGCTTCCTCAGGAAACTCTCCCCTAAACCTCCAAACTAGGTTAGCCTGGGGTGTTCCAAGCTCTCTTGTAAGTATGTACATTCATTTGTGTGATTATTTCATTCAAATCTGTCCCCCACCCAGGTACGTTATGCAGTGTGAGGGAAGGGGTGGTGTCTGATTTTCACTCATCAGGGCACCCCAGTGGGCAGTGCAGAGCCTGGCAGAAAGAAGGCAAATGTAATTGTGTTGCTATGGTCTGAATGTTTGTGTCCCACCAAATTCATGTGGTGTAATCCTACCTCCTTAAGATGATGGCATTAAGAAGTGGGACCTTTGGGAGGTGCTCAGGCCATAAGAGTGGAGTCCTCATGAATTGAATTATAAAAGAGGCCCCAGAGGACTCCTTCTCCCCTTCCATTGTGTGAGGACACAGTGAGAAGGGGCTGGCTATGAACCAGGAAGATGCCCCTCACCAGTAGGCAACCCACGCTGGTACTTTCATCTGTACTTCCAGCCTCCAAAACTGTGGGCAATAAGTTTCTAATTTTGTTTTGGTTTTTTTTAAGAGATAAAACAAAGAGATAGTTTATTGGAGAGAAAGCACACTCCAAAGAGGTAGCAGCGGGCTCAAGCAAGGAGAATGGCTCAAGAGCCAAGTTTCTGTTTTTAAAAGCCACCCAGTGTGTGCTCTTTTGTTACAGCAGCCCGAATGGACTAAGACGTATGTGTTAGATGAATTAATGAAATAGATGTGATGGCCAGAAACCACAGGAAGAGAAACAGGGTTGATGGGAAAGATAATGAGTACAGCATGGACACGTTGTGACGTGTGCTTGGGATGTTCAGGTAGAGATGTTGAATAAACAATATGACACTGAATCTCCTAAGCCTGGATTGCAGATAGGGGTATGGTGGTTATCACTGTACAGACTGCTGGCTCAACTGTGTACGCTCATGAGACCATGCCTGGACTAGCCAGCGAGGTGTGAGCCCAGAACAGAACTCTGCGGAAAACATCTCAGCAGACAGATGAAAAGGAACTCCTGAAAGAGACTCAGGAAGGCATGGTTGGTGAGGCAGGCAAGCCAAGAAAGGCAGAGATTTTGGTTGGCTCCCTGAGCAAGGATCGAACCCTGGCCACGGTGGTGAGAGTGCCGAAGCCTAGCTACTACACCACCTAAGCAGAGATTTTGGAAGCCTTAAGAGCCCAGCATTCCAAAAGGGAGTGCTTGGCAAGGTTCACCGTAGCAGAGTTCTGGCAGAAGAAAACCTGAGAGATAGCCACTAGATCTGGTCATACAGCTAGGCTGACCAGATATCCCGTTTTGTAAACAGGACGTGGTATGTAGGGTCAGCCTACTGACACCTTGAATTTACCCCATTAAGACTAGGCTGAGCAGATGTACCATTTGAAATGAGACAGTACCGTTGTTTTCTGTCCCACTGAAAACTGGACGTGTGGTCAGTCTATTTAGAAGTGTTGTTTCTGTGAAGAAGTGAGCAGGAGAGTAGGTGTCAGGTGGCAATGTTATTAGGAATGAAAGGTCATTGAGAAGACAAGCTCATCAAACGTAGACAAGTGTCCCATTCATGAGTTGATTTCAGGTGGTAAACAGATAAGCATTTTGTTTTTAATAGTTCTGTCTTTAAAGTATGTTAAAATAGATACCCAGTGCAGTGAATACAGGATTTTATGGATAACATAAAGTCCCTCTTACAAACAAATATGTTTTAGAAAAAAATTCAATAGATTTAAGGACCTATGTTATGTACATAGTAATACAAGTGGTTACATGGATAAGGCAAAAATTGTCATGTCTGAGAGTTCCCTGGTGGTGTAGTGGCTAAGGCTTTGGCGCTCTCAATGCTGCGGCCTGGGTTCGATTCCCAGTTAGGGAACTACCCACATTAAAAAAAAAATTGTCAGGTCTGAAGAACTGAACTTTAGAAACGACTGTTTCTTTCTTTCTTTTTTTTTTTTTTAATGCTTATCTGTGAAGGGAAGATGAAAGACACAGCTTTGTGTAGTTAATGAAAGCTTTTCAGAATTGGCAAGACTTCTGCATCCTTACTAGCTAAAAAGCCAGTAGTGAAGAAAGGGTTGAAATTCTAGGCAAACAAGTGACTAATTGATGGAAGGATGGAATGAGGTTCCAAAAGTGGTGGCAGGGACCACCTCATTCAGGAGGAACACCCCTTCCTCCAGAATGGGAGGGAGGAAAGGAAGGATGGGACCCTATGGGTCAAGAAGCTGGTAGAGTAGAGAGAAGTATTTGAGAGAATTCTCACGCCAGAATCCCTATTTTCTCAGTCATTTGTTGGAGGAACACCTTTGGAGAGTGGAGAGGACCGGAAGTTTGAGAAGACCGGAGACAAAGCTTCAGGAGGGTAGTATAGAGGTTTAACATGACTTCCGAGGGAAATGCACAGAAAAGGTGATGAAAGACAGAAAATAATCGAGCAACAGTGTTAAGAGAACAACTATAATAGAGACCATTAAATGTCAGTGGCCCAACTACGAATGGCTTGAGAGATTTTCTCCAGTAGGCCAAGACTGGTCACTGATCCCAGTGAATGGACACCGATCCCATATGTTGGGACAAGGAGCTGGTAAAAGAAAAAAAAAACCAGTAACTTTTCATAGTAACATAAGCTGATTGGGCAAAGGAGAAAGCTGAAAGGAGTGGAGGTTTGGGATAAAGAATGGGACATAGAGGATTATGATCTCAAGTGGAAGAATTTTAAGGGAAGGCAGAAGCCAAGGTCCAGTGGCTAAAGAGAAAGGGATGCGGAAGTCACTGAATTAAGAAGCTCAAACCTTGAGAAGCTGGCCGTGGAATGAGCAGTCTTCGCTGGAAGTCTCTCAGGTGACAGTTGTAATGAGAAATTTGAGAGCCCATAGGCCAAAGATATCTAGGAATGTGGGGCAAGTGACTAAGAGGTTAGGTGCTGGTGCTGGTGATGAAAAAAAAAAAAAGAAGTGAAGAGAATGGTGAAGGAGAAGCATTTTCATATAAGATAGAGATGAAATAATGGTCTGGAAGAGACAGTAAGGAGCCAGGCATGGGAGTGTGGGGCAAGCAGAAAGGGCAGTGTCCACCAGGGGGAGCTTCAGTCAAGAGACAGGAACTGTGCTCTGTGACAGCCAGTGGTGGGTTGGGAGTTTACAAAAAATGTAGTTCCGGGCGTCAGATGGGTAGTAGATCTGTTGAGGGGATGGGAGAAGGGTGGGAGGGGTGGGTGAAAAGGAGAAAGAAATCAAGAAGTACAAATTCACAGTCACAGAATAGTCACAGGGATGTACAGTGCAGCCTAGGGCATACAGTCAATAACAGTGTAATAACTATCCATGGTGTCAGAGGGGAACAAGATGTATCGGAATAAGGATTTTGTAAGTCATATAAATGTCTCATCACTATGCTGTACACCTGAAACCAATATAATATTGTATGTCAAATGTAATTGAAAACTAAAAAATGAGAAATAGATATATATATATAGTTCCAGGGGGCGAAGAGCAAAGAGTTGGGAGGAAAAGAAACAGAAATAAAGGCCTAGGCTGGAGGAAAAAAAGAGAAATATGGACAAACATGGTGGTGCCCAAGGACTGCAGGCACAAGGGAGGGATGAGGTTCCCAGTGAGCACCACTCAGCTACCTCCAAACCACAGGAAGAAGCAGGAGTGTGCTTTTTAGGGAAACGGGGTTCCTAGGCACAGGAGATGTCTATAGGAGAGCTAGCTGATTACCTTGGATAAAAACCTCTTAGTGAGCATAATGATCTGCCCATTTTTAAACTGAGTTTTTGGGTTTGTTTTAATTTTGATTGTTCGTTTATTCTGATCATCACGCTAAGTGAAATAAGCCAGATAGGGAAAAAAAAAAACAAAAAACAAGAACTACTTGATTCCACTCATATGTGGAACATAAAATTGAAAGCAATAAAGAAACAAATCTCATGGACACAGTCAACAATCCAGTAGTTACCTGAGGGTAAGCGGGGAGGAGGGTGGGGGCGAGGGGACAGGGACAAAAATACATGGTGAGAACTGACTCTGAGTGATGAACACACAATGCAACACATGGAGGATGCACCTGTAGAATTATACACCTGGAACCTATGTATGTTTTACTAATCAATGTCACCCCAATACATTTAACGATAAAAAAATTTTTTTAGAAAACCTGAGTTAGTTATTTCTGGAAAATCACAAGAGATTTCTACAGAAGATAAGCCCCAGACCCTCAGCGTTTTTGGTTTACAGGGAATAATCTCCCCACCACTCACTCCAGATTCATAACCGTTCTGCAAGGCCTAGGTCCAAGGCTTGGTCTGAAGGTGAAAACAGCCTGAAGAAATCCAGAGGATTCTCTAGATGCTCATCCTTTCCCCCAAGGGAACAGCAGAGAGCAGCAAAGAGCCAGAAAGGAAGCCGAGAAGACACAGCAGCCCAGAAACAGTGAAGAAGGTGAACTGGCTTAGGAAATCATACTGTGCCCACCGTTACCTTCCCTCCGTGGCACTTACCACACTTGCATTGCAACTGACTGTCTTCCCTCATAGATGGGGACACCCTGTGGAAGGACTGTGCCTGTCCGATTCATCCCTGATTCCCCATGGCAAATGCTGGGCACACAATAAATGTTCAACAAATACTTTTTAGTGAATGGCTGAATGGGGGAGCAGGTGGAGGTGAGCCTCCCAGCCGTATATGGTGAGGAGACAGACAAGATGCTGTGTGGGAAAGATGACTGGTTTTGGAGGAAATGTAAACCAGGCGTTAAAACTGCACTTCTAAGCGAGTCACCTAACAGTTCTGGGTCTGGATTTTTCTCCTCTGTAGAAGGGGGATTTTTTTTAAATCAGGTTAGTTATGATGACAAAATACATAAAACAAGTCCAGCACAGTAAATCGCCCACAGGAAACATGCAATAAAAAGCAGGCAATGGTATTTACTGTGGTTGTTACTACTGTTACTATTATTACCGCCTCATTTCAGGCTCAGGCAACAGAAGAGAGGAGAATGAATCACTAAGAATAGGAAATAAATTGGAATTACAACTTGGAATCATTATTTCCTCAGCTCTGTTCCCCTAAACAGTGCAACAATCGACCTAATAGAAGGCAATAGTGGAATCTGTCACTTCTAGAAGGTGCAGCTTCCCAGATTGTGGTTGGTTGGTTTGCTGGGGGGCAGTGGAAGCAGAGGATGGCTACCTGGTATTTTCCAGGTGAGACTAGTCTAGTTGAGCTACCTGACAGATTGTTATGGTCATCTCAGAACACAGACAGGTTTAACTAATAGGAACATGCAGTTGGCTAGAACTTGCATAGCACACCTCACATACCAATAACCATGAGTGGTGGGGGTCTGGAGCCCAGGTACAGCTGTATGCCTCGTTCCCTTCAGAAATGCATCTCCAAGACTTAAAACATTATTAGGAAGCAATTTGCTGTGCCACAGAGGACAGACACGAGAAATGGCACCGGCCTCCTGGCTATTGGAACTTTGGACTTCCCTTAAAGCTCAGAGGGAGAAGTAGTGTGTTTACATTCTCTTTGACAGAATGATACCTCAAGTGGCTGTACAGGGTAAAAAAGAGCCTCAAAGAATATTTAGACAAGTCCTAAGAGTCCTAATGGATAGAATCAGGGTCAAGGGGGCAAAAGTTGCCATTGGAGCAGACACCATAGACAGCAATAGCGCCCACCCTACAATACATCCCTGGGGTGACTAGTCCTCGAGGGTATCACATACCAGAAGTTCTTAAGTTTTGCCAGAATTCCTGAGTGAGAGAAGGCACCCTTTCAAGCCATCGTCCAGTGGGCTCAAGGGTCCATGTAGCCTCATGCCATTTTTAATGTAATAGAAATGAAGCCCTTGCTTTTTGGGGTGAGGTAGGGAAGATTGGTCTCCTAGAAAAGTCTTAGCAACCAAGATAGAGAGGCTGGTGGCTAAGACTAGGAGAGGGAGTCTTACAGGTATAGGAAGGTAAAAACACTAAGAAGCAGCTGTTCTTACACTTAAGTCTAGAAGGGACAGGAACTGCCCTTCCCTTTTCTCTACTACCCCATGGAGGGCAGGGATGGATTGTTTAAGGGACATGGTGAGGTCAAAATCAGCTTCCTTTCTAGGCTACTTCCACCAGGCCCTTGGTCTCTCCCTCATGGCCAAATGAAGGTTTTCATTGGTTTACTTTACATGGACGTCACTGCTCTTTTACCTGCCTCTTCCCTCAATCCCATAATCTCACAGTCCCTGGACTTCTTGCCCATTTCAGTATCGTCTTTGGTTCTCAGAGGATGACTATAATGAGCAAGAGCACAAGGTCCTTCTCTTGAGAGGGCTGAGTGCTTCCTTCTCTCCTTCTACCCTATACTGCACACACTGAGGCAAGGGCAAGGTGCAAGCAGAAGTGAGGAAAAGAGTGTAGGAGGTTCCATGTATACACACACCAGCACAGACAAAAAGCACAAGGCCTGGGCCCTGGGCCAGGCAGTCCAAAGCAATAAGCTCACCCACAAAGGGTGGTTCTGAAAAGCCCACAGACCATTTGCAGGCCCTGTCTATGCCCATTCCTCACTGCCCGGTGTCTGGCATAAAAGTGTGCTGCTGAAACCCAGATCCTGGTAGGCACCAAAGAGGTTGTCACTTCCCCAAACAGAAGAGAGACACTAGGTGTGAGGGTAGCACAGGGGTGTGGTTCATTGACCTTACCTCCTTTCCAAAGCAGGTAGATGGGCACCACGTACAGCATAACATGTTGAATGTAGTAAATCTCCAACTCAAAGGGGAGCTGTAAGGACAGTAGGGAAGGTGTTTCAGACCAGGAAGCACTCATGTCAACAGACTCTGAACGTGAATGCCCTTGCTCTTTACGACACATCTTAGCAACCCCATGGATTTCACCAGTTCACCTCCCTTCACAGTCAGACAAAAAAAAAAAATGACTTAAATGAATATACTTATGATGTAGGCCAGCATCTTCCAAGTGTATTTTGCAAAGATGGTACTTGAAAAATGTTTCACTGAGAAAGTTGGATAAAAATGTAAGAAACATTGCATGTAATATATTCCCTTAAGGATTCATCATGTATTGTTAGTGGTATATAAAGAACCTGGTTGGTCTTTAGAACTACAAAACCTGCGTAACATTGTTTCTCCAGTGTTTTCCCAAAATTTGTTAGTCAGTGTCTTTTTAAAAAATAACAGTGAGTATCCTGCAGAATATAGCATACTCTCCGTTAACTGGAACTCAAGCAACTGTCACTCTCAAGCAACTAACAAAACTATTTTGCCAGTTGTTTGAATGTTTGCTGGTTGCTTGATAGTGTCAGTTGCTTGAGTTCTGGTTAACAGAGAGTCTACTTATATTTATCTGGCATCTCCCAATCCCCATGGGTGCAGGTTAACTGAGAGTCTACTGTAAACCCAACCTGTGTCACTTCCTGTTCTTGGTGAGTAGGTGGTGAACTATTTAAAAGCTCATTTATCATTTGACATGAAGAATATATGTGATAGGATTTCTTATTCCCATTTTCCACATAGGAAAAAAAATGATTGCTAGGTCTTATGTGGTCTAGATCCAAGAATAAAGCATTTCCCCACTAGATACTTGGGGTCAGTCCAGAATTAGCTCGACTTTTGAGTGAAGACCAAACAACTGGGCCAATATATGTGGGAATGACTTACCAGAAAAAGGTTCCCACCCTCTCCCCATTCAACACACCCACTTATGCACTCCCATTTCCCATTTTTCTCTCTCTCAAAATGGAAGCTCTGGATTACCAAAGTAGGGTGTGCTTTCAAGCTGGCATGGGGACCATGCTGTAGAGCATGACAATGAGCAGATTATAGAAATGTCTAGGTGGCCAACTTAGCCAGCAGCTGGCAAGAGGCCTGGCCTCCAGACTTACACAGCCATCAACACACACACACACACACACACATGCATGCAAACATACCAAGGGGAAGCCCAGTGATGAGGACACCCAGGGGAAGGGTCAGCTGTCTCCTGTTCCCTGTATACAGGACATGCACACAAGCAAGGCTATATTAATGAGAAGAAGCAGTTATGGGCACCCCAGGCCCAGAAGCCCACTCCTGCCTTGCGCCAAGAGCTGAAACCCACGATGGCAGAGCTCTTGGAATGGGAGCTCAGATGACTATGAACCCTGGGCAGACACTGGCTCTGGCTCTTGAAAATAACAAGCCATGCAGAAAGACAACTTTCCATGGGTCCAGATGATGCTCAACTATTATTTTATGGTCACAGAGGGAAATGTAAAATACTACAAAAAGAGATGAGGGTCCAAGTGTCCCTGTAGACTATGCTGTAATAGCTCAAAAAGGTCATGGAGTATACCAATGGGCATTACCAGCAAGAGGTAGCTCTGGAGGCCTGAGAGGCCCACACTGGATCCTCACAGTAACATGGTCTGGGATAACTCACCTATCTTAAATTTGGGTGCTGCTCTGCTCCAATGTGGCCCCAGACCCCACCTTAAGCAGTGACGCAGCTCGGCCTACAATACAGGTCTCCCAGCTCTTGAAGCTCCTGTCACTAGTCCACTGTAGCTGTATAGACACCTCAGGCACAGATTTCAGTTGCGGTGGCCAGAAGCCTGCTCCCATCAGCCATGCTTTCCTCTGAGGGCTGCCTCACTCCTGATTCCAAGAGTTCCCTATCTTGGAAGGCCACAAAGACTGTTAAACTGATTGTGGTAGCCAGAGCCCAGGGGGACAAAGAGGAAAGAGGTCAAACTTGTCCAACCCATGGCCTGTAGATTGCACGCAGCCCAGGACGGCTTTGAATGTGGCCCAACACAAACTCGTAAACTTTCTTAAAACATGAGATTTTTTTGGAAATTTTTAAAAGCTCATCAGCTATCATTAGTGTGAGTGTATTTTATGTGTGGCCCAAGACAGTTCTTCTTCCAATGCGGTCCAGGGAAGCCACAAGGTTGGACACCACTGATTATAGGCAAAGGAGGAAGTGTAAGAAAATAGGGAGGCTGGGAGTTCCCTGGTGGTGTAGTGGCTTAAGGCTTTGGCGCTGGCGCTGTCAGCGCTGTGGCCTGGGTTCGATTCCCACCCAGGGAGCTACCCACATACCAAAAAGAAAAAAAAAATAGGGAGGAAAAAAGGAAGGAGATGAAAGAGCAGGAGAGCAACACAAGAAAAAATATACAAGTGGCAGGAAGAAGGGGGCTGAATGGGAGTAAGAACCTACCACTTGATGTTTAATAAAACATACTTATCAAGTCTTATGGACCATGCAGTGTGTTAAATATTTTCACCTGTGGTATCTCATTGATTTATTACAAATTTTCTATGAAGGAGGAAATACGATCATCCCCATTTAACAGATATGGAAACTGAGGTACAGAGATGTTAAATAACATCTAAAGAAGAAGCGACAGGGTAGGGATGGGGGTAAAGGACATTGGGCAACAAAGAAGTAAAAAGGCAGTTCTCATGGAGCTTCCCCACCTTCTTTCCCTCATTTTGCAAAAGCTATCCATAAAATGTCATACTGCCCCCAGGAGAAGTTGCACGTGGATAATTCATTTCTACCCTACAGAACTCACATCTGAAACTCCACTCTAATGTACATATACTGTTGGTTCCTGTTCAGTTAGAGGATTCCCAAAGCTTGAGACTAAAAGTCATCAATGCAATTGAAAGTCAAAAGGAATAAAAATGTTTTAAGCTGCACAGGTCATTTACTTTATTCTCATATCCAAATCAACTTCTCTTTTTTTTCCTTCTTTTAATTGTTAAATTTATTGGGATGACATTACTTAGTACAAACCACATAGGTGTACAATTCCATGATACATTGTCTATGTGTCCTATTATGTGTTCACCACCCAGAGTCGGTATAGAGTAGAGTGGTTAAGTTATCCAGGCCTGTGGAGTCAGACTGCCCCTGCCCATGACAAGATTCTGACCTCCTTCCTCCCCACCTCGCACCACAAACTCATGCCTGATGTGATGGTATTAAGATGTAGAACCTTCATATTACCCAAAGCAATATACAGACTTAATACCACTTTGGGTGGTGAATACACAATGCAATATACAGATGATGTATTATAGAATTGTACACTTGAAATCTATACAATTTTACTAACCAATGGCACACCAATAAATTTAATTTTTAAAAAAAGGCATGGGGCCTTTAGGAGGTGATGAGGTCAGGACAGGAGAGCCCTCATTAATGAATTTAGTCCCCTTATAAAAGAGACCACAGAGAGCTCCCTAGTCCCTTCTGTACTGTGGGGACAGAATGAGAACTCTGCAACCTACAAGAGGGCCCTCAGTGGACCATGCTGACACCCTGGTCCTGGACTTCCAGCCTCCAGAACTGTGAGAAAGATTTCTGTTGTTTTTCAGCCATCCAGTCTACGGCATTTTGTTACAGCAACCTGAATATACTAAAACAATAATCGATCTCCCTTAGAGGGGAAAGAGATGGTGAAAGGATTCTGCCCATTGTTACTTCTGCCTTTGGTAATGTTCCCGCCAACTATGTTTGGCTTTGGAACATTGTATCTGCATTAACTGACCACAGGCTTTTACTGTAGTCTACTGATGCCACAAACTCCTTGAGACTAAAGACCACATGTTAGAGGAGCCACAAAAAGGAATGCCTGCAGGCTAAAATAAACCATAATACATTCAAAGAACAGAATACCATACTGCCATTAAAAACAGCAAGGTGCCATGAGGAAACTCTTGGACAAATCCAGAATGCAGAGCCTTCTGCAAAACAACTGGCTAAGCTTCATCAACATTTCAATGTCATGAATGTAGAAAGAGGAGGGATTGTTCCTAGATTTAAAAAATAAACAAAAATTGAAGAGCTAGAGCAACATAAAGCAATACTGCAACTTGACTGGATCCTGATTTTTGTTAAGTTAAAAAGACATTTTTTGAACAATTGGGATAATTTGCATATAAACTGAGTATTAGGTAGACAGTATTATAAAATTGTTGATAATTTTCTTGAGTGTGATAATGGTATTGTACAAGACAATGTTCTTATTCTTAGGAGCTTCAGGCTGAAGTGTTTAGAACTGAAGTGTCAAGATGTCTGTAATGTTTTGAAATGATTCAGCAAACTAACAAAGAAAGAGAAATGAATTTAGACAGTCAATATTGAAAAAAGTTCATTGTTAACTCTAGCTGGATGATATATACTTGTTCATTATATTATTATTTCAACTCTTTATGTTTGAAAACTTTTATAATACAAAGTTGGAATATTTTTAAATTTTAAATGAATGTAAATGAGATAAATCTATACTAATACGGCAAAAATCCTAAGATATATTAATTGAAGAGAAACAAGGTGCTCTCATTCTGAACAATAATTTGTCAATATTTACCAAAAAATTTAAATATCCATTCATTTCAACTCTCTAATGTCATTTCTAGGAATTTATACTAACAGAGATACTTGCATACATGCTCAAAACTGTATGTTTAAAGATGTTCATTGCAACATTATTTGTAATAACAAAAAAAGCAAAGTAAATGTCCATCAGTAGGAAAATCATCAAAAAATACACTAGACAACTAATTATGGAACCATTTACCAAAAAGGAGGTACAATCATTTGTAGATAAAGCTGAGCAAATGTATTGTACAAAGCATGATCTTTTTATGCAGTAGAAAAAAGCACAAATTAGTATTTGTATTTTTAGATGTATGTAAATGCATTAAAAAAGGACTGGGATTATATTTACCAAACTGGACAGGGAAGCAGGATTGGGAAAAAGAGGTTGGACTAGGGAAAGAGATACCTTGACTTTGAATTCTCTATATTTGTATAGATGAATTTTTACAACAAATGAATGTATTCATTTATTAATCATGTAGCTAAAAGTTTTTCAAAGTCAAAGAAAAAGATCAAAAGAGGAACATACCAAACTGTTGGCAGCAATTACCTACCTCTGAGGAGTGGGAGGGGAGAGCTTTTATCTTCTTCATATCTCTATATTGCAGGAATCCTTAACTAAAGAGCTATTAATGATTAGTGTGAAATTTTCTCGTTTTTAAGAACCCCCCACTTGGAGTATGTAAACATGTAAAGAAAATATCATGTAAAGAAAATAATATGTGACCCCACCCTCACCTCCAGTATGGACAGATGCCGATGGGATATTCCATCTTATTTTCATGGTCTAATGGGGAAACAGGGAGTGGGGAGTGATGAGCTTCAGCAAGACAGGTCCTTCCTTTTGGACTCCAAACCCTGTCATGGCTATTGCTGACTTCCTCCTTGGTGTTCCCAGCCCAAGAGAGCAGAAGGTAAGAGTTGTGGCTGTCAGGTGACTGCCCACAGCAAGCTCTATAATGTCAGAAAGAAACATTTTGAGCCCATGAAAGATGCTGTTTGCTCTGGTGGTGCAGCTCCTTGTGCAGGTATATTTCCTAGTGTGAAAGATATAGCAGCCTGGACCTGCCTGCCTTGCCCAGGCAAGCCCACAGAACTTTAGAGGGGCAATTCCATTCAGCCAGGCTTTGGATGCTGCTTCACTTAGATGTTTCCTTTAACCATGTTGAAAGTGAAAACCTCCTAGCTCCTCTCCTCCCACCTCTAGCATACGTAGGTGTTGAGTAACCACAAAGTGACATTTCTTAGTATTGTGTCTCGTATCAAAAGGCATTTCTGAAAAGGCAAGAAAGCAAGCTCTGTTGTTCTGACCACCTAGTAGTAGTAGTAGTAACAGTAGTAGTAGTAGTAGCAGCAGCAGCAGCAATAGTAGTAGTAGTAATAGGAAAAAAATTGGTGTTTCTAGGGGACATGTCATAACTAAATCTGCTACATTTTCCTAAGCTGTGTTGAAGAGGAGAGGAAGATGATGATGATCATAATGGCTTATACTTACTGATTTTTATGGGCTGAATTATACCCCCCAAACTCATGTTGAAGTCCTAACCACCAGTACCTCAGAATGTGGCTGTATTCAGAGATAGGACTTTTAAAGAGGATATTAAGAAAAATGAGTTACTACGACTAAGTTCTAATCTATTACAATTGACTGGTGTCCTCATAAGAAGAGGAGATAATGGAGTTATCATATGACCCAGCCATCCCCCTTCTGAGGATCTACCCAAAAAACTTGAAAACCTTAGTGTGCAAAGACTTGTGTACCCCAATGTTCATTGCAGCATTGTTCATGGTGGCCCAGACATGGAAACAACCCAAGTGCCCTGCAAAAGATGACTGGACAAAGAAGCAGTGGTACATATACATAATGGAATATTACTCAGCTACAAGAAAAGATGAAATCCTGCCATTTACAACAAAATGGATGGACCTGGAGATCATCATGCTTAGTGAAATAAGCCAGACAGAAAAAAAACAAGAACCATATCATTTCACTTATATGTGGAATATAAAACTGAAAATATCAAAGAAAAAAACATACAAACAAACAAACAAAAACTCATGGACACAATCAATAGCTTAATGGTTATTAGGAGACGAGTGGGGAGGGGGTAGAAGAGGGAGGAGGTGGGAGAGGAGGAAGGGGGAGCCAAATACAAGGTGAGGGAAAGAGAACTCACACTGGGTGGTGAACACATAATGCAACACACAGACGATGCACTGTAGAATTGTACACCTGGGACCTATGTAACTTTTGATAACCAATGCCACCCCAATAAGTCTAACAATAAGAAAAAGAATATGCAAAATAGAAAAAAAAAATGAATCTTCCCAACTTGAAATTATTGTCCAAAGCTAAAATGCACAGAAATTAAACTACCTAAAAAAACTAAAAAAAGAGGCAGTAAGGATACAGAAGACAACGAAAGAAAACCGCCACCTACAAGCCAAAGACAGGCCCTCAGAGAAAAACTAACACTAGTGACACTTTGATCTTAGATTTCTAGCCTCTAAAATTGTGAAGAAATAAGTTTGTATTGTTTAAGCCACCTAGTCTGTGGTATTGTTATGACAGCCCAAACAAATTAATACACTGACTAACCATATTCTATTGAGACAGGCTGAGTACTAAGCACTTTACAACTGTAACTCCTTTTATCTTCATAACATACTTATGAAGTAGCTCCTATTGTTATTCTCCAATTTTAAGATGAAAAAGCTGAGGCACAGAGGTTTCCATAATAGTAAAGTACTGGAAAAGATCAAATGTCTACCTCAAGGAAAATGGACAAAGACACTGTATTATATCTATATGACAGAATGTTACACCACAGTAAAAAGGAAACTACAGTTACACACGGTAAGAGCAATGAGCATTAGTAATATAATGTTGACTAAAACAAGCAAATCCCAGAAGACTACATACAATGCAATACCCTTTTTATAAGGGCCAAAATACAACTAAAATTACATAGTGTCTCATTTAGGAATACACATATGAGAGAAGGGGGAGGGGAAGGGACAGAAAGTGGGGAAGAGAAAGAGGGAGAGAAAAGAGTTTCTTTTCAAAAGAACAAAGGATGCCTGGCTTACTACTGGCTGATTCAGGATGTGAACCCAGGAAACCTGGCTCCAGAAGGCATGGTCTTAATCACCGCTGTCTGTTCAATACTCCAGGTCGTTCCTCTGATGGAAAAGAAATGGGGTCTACTGTGAAACCTAAAGGCCTACCCTACCAAGCTATCACGATATTGGCGGTAGCCATCAAAGTGGACCCAGGGATCTCCAAAATCACTAAGTCCGGATTTATGACTTTTTCAGACTGGGTTAAAAGCTCAAATTTCATGTGCAAAAAGGAAAGAAACTTTAAGTACACAAGAAGGTACTTTAGGACTTAGAAGTTCAGCCCTGAACACATTACTTGATTTTTTTTTTTTATTTAAGAAGGGAAAATAAATATTTGTGTAGCTCTCGCCACAGAATTCAGAGAAAAGGCAAATGACAAGGCGTTGTTCAAAAGGCCTACAGAGGAACCAAGGCAGCTGCAAGTCAAAAGGCAATCAGCTTGTGTGCGGAGGCCAAACTCTGCCTACAGTATGACTTACCCAGGGTTGGCTGTTCTGCTTAGTTGCTGGGACAAGGGGGGTCCATGAAGGCCTTTGCACCACCAACAGAACCAAGGCATCATTCTCCCCTGCCCTGAGCTACAGATTCCATGGAGAAAATGTAAGCCATGTAGAGTGGGTAATACAAGAGGAAGGGTACTAAACTCCCAGTCCTTCATCAGCCCAGACAGTCTGTGGTACCATCCATCTATATCTTAGTGCCTTCAAAGGACATGAGCATTAGATACCTTGAAATAAAGCCAACCCCACACCAGCACGAGAGCACAGAAAGGTTTGATAAAAGCATTTGAGATTTGGCTCTCAGCCCAATCAAAATAGCTCAAGGGCACTCAGCAGCCAGCCCACTACCCTCCCCCAACCAACAGAACAGGGAGTCTGGTTAATCTTCTACTCCTTGGGGGCCCTTGCTTGAAGGCAACCAGTGGGCCAGGGAGCCATTTGTAGGCAGCATTCACTACCCTCCAACAGCTCCCCTGAAAAAGACCCATCATCTCTGCTACAAGCTGGAGTTAGGTTTATGAATCCCTAAAGCAAGTGAAGGCAAATGTCACATGCCCCCTTGAAGCCACCAGAGGTAGTACTAGACTACCTCCTGACATGAGTAGACTCTGCTCACATTTTTTTTACTTCTTTAATTTTCTTCTCTGTTCAACTCTCCCATTCTACATCTCTTCCAGTGCTCCAAGTCTGCTTGTAAATTGTCTATCAGCACTGAAGAATAATTAACTCAGACTTGCAGCAGATCCTGACTAACACAGAGAATGTGAAAAATCTTTATTTTTTATCAGAGTTAAAAAAAAAGAAAAGAAACTTCTTTGGACCCACTTGGATGAGGTCTAGCATTCTGTATTGTAATAAATCTCCCTAATGTAATCTGGATGCAGGAGTGCTTAGCATATACTTGGAGAAATACTATAGTAGGCCAGGCTCTAAAAGTCTAAATGGTAGGTATAAAATCAGAATGTTTTCATACAGAAATGACAGGCAGTTCCAAGAAAATGGACTGTAGCTCTCAAGTACTGGTAAAAACAAAAACAAATCCTTTCTAGAGGAATTCAGGACTCAAGTAATTCCCACAAATAAAATTTTGAGGAAAATAAATAATGTACAGTAAATAACAATAACAATAGTAATATTTAAAATAAAACCTAAACACACAAGGAATTAAGCCAAGAACCAGTGAAAACAGAGCTTTAAGGACCTCAGAACATATTCATTAGTTATAGATTGATTATGTTTAATAATATGTTTGAAAAAATGAAAAATTGAAATTTATAACTCTATTGATAATTTTAATTTATAGGTTTAGTTGCTGATTAGGCACAACTAAAGAGATAATAAACTGGAATAAAGAGCTGAAGAAATCATCCAAAATGCAGCATAGTAAGATAAAGAAGTGGAAAATGTGAAATAAAGGTTAAAAGATGTGGAAGACAGAGTAAAATGGACTAACATAAATCTAAATGTAATTCCAGAAAAAGGAAAAAAAATGAGACAGAGATAATAGTTGAAGAAAGTTCATAATCCTGATGAAATACATATATCCAGAGACTCAAAAACCTCAAAGACTCTCAAATAGAATAAGTAAAAACAAATCAACACCGAAACATACCCTACTAAAACTGCTGAATACCAAAGACAAAGTGAAGACCTTAAAAGCAACCAGACAGAAAAAAGAGATTACTTTCCAAGAAGTGAAAGTTAATACCCACCACTGAATTTTCAAAGCAACAATGAAAGACAGAATACAGTAAAATTACATCTTCATCATGCTGGGAGAAAAATAATTATAAACCCAGAATTTTATATCCAATAAAAATATCTTTGAAGAATAAAGAAGGAATACAAACATTTACATATACAAAGAGGAGTTTCCTGGTGGTGTAGTGACTAGGCTTCGGCACTGTCAACACTGCGGCCTCGGTTCAATTCCCAGCCAGGGAACTACCCACATTAATAATAATAAAAAAAATACATATACAAAGGAAAAACCAAGAGAGTTTGCCATCAGCAGATCATTTCTAAAAGGAATTCTAAAGGATATATACTTCCAGGAAAGGCAAAGTAATGTCAAATTGAAGGTCTGAGATGCCATAATACATAGTAAGCAAAGAAAGTGGTAATTATGTAGGTAAATCTAAAAGAACACTGATTATAAAAAATAATAATGTCTTGTATTATTTTTAAAAGAAAGGCAAAATAATATAGAATTAAATACATAGAAATACAAATACGGGGAGGGGGTGGGAGAGGAGGGGGGGAAGCTAAATATAAGGTGATGGAAAGAGAAGTCACATTAGGTGGTGAACTTATTATACATCAAGTTGACAATGCACTGTAGAATTGTATGCCTGAAACCTATGTAGTCCTTGCTAACAGATGTCACCCCAATAAGTCTAACAATAAAAATGAATTAAAAAAATACAAATACGTAAGTTGAGATGATGAATAGCTAAAATGTTGTAAGATCCACATGCAAAAGAATAAAGTTGTAACCCTATCTCACAGTATATACAATCATATATACCAAGAGATTAAAAAACATTTCAACACAAAAGTTGTACATGAAAGTTCATAGCAGCATTGTTCATAATAGCCAAAAAGTGGAAACAATCCAAATGTCTATCAACTAATGAATGAATAAATATGGTATATCCATACAATTGAATATTAGCCAATAAAAGGGAATGAAGTACTAATAGGTGCTACAACATAGATGAATCTTCAAAACATTACGCTATTTGAAGGAAGCCAGACACAAAAGGACAAATATATGATTTCAGGTAATTTGTTGCATAGGGCTATAGGGGGCTTTAAGGGGACAGATGATAGCTAAAAGTTACTTTGGGGTTGATGAAAATATTCTAATATTGACTGTGGTGCTAGTTGCACAACTGGATTATTTAATAATCCTTAAATCGTATACTTTAAATGAGTGAATTTTGTGTTATATGAACTATATCACAATAAAGCTATTACCAAAAAGTATTATTATAAAGTTCTTATATCATTTGTGAGAAAAGTAAAGATACTGGTCGACTCTAGATGTTGATACGTTAACATTGGTAGAATAACTATTGAAAAAACAATAACTGAAATAGTGTGTATTAACTTCTTAACTAGTAAAGGGACAATACAATGAAAAAAAAATCCGATAAACCACCAAGAAGGCTGGAAAAAAGAGAACAAAAGACAAAATGCTCCAACATGGAGTTTCCAACTTGTATCAAAAGGTGGCAATCCAAATGACATCTGGCAGTCACAGATCTGCTGAAAAGCAGGCTCTTATGTGGATGTTTCAGATGAGTGGAGGCTCACATCCTACTCAACCCCCTTTATTACAAGGGTCCCTGGAGAAAGGAACCCCCATATAACGCCTAGGCTTGCCAAGCAAATACCACCTTGGAATGAAACATTTTTCCTTTGGTCACCAGTGACCAAAATGATTCTTCCAATTAGTTGAGGCCTATAGGTCTTAGGTTCTAAAAAAACAAGAGAAAATGAGTAATTCCATTGCTAAGCTGTCAGGAATTTTCACGCATAAGCTAGTTTGAGCTATTAAGACTATAGTGGGTTTTTTGTGTTTTTTTTTTT